>JABXWE010002181.1:0-17680 GCA_014611495.1 Limonius californicus | reverse complement strand
TCTGCAATGCATACCGCAAGACACCGCTGTGGCAACACCAGGTAGTTAGTAAGATACGCCTCAATGGGATGTTGAGTACGTACCCGAGACCGTTATGCTCTGAAGCTTGATAAAGAACTACAATGGCCGCTCAAGCCTGTGACACTTAGCTTTTATCTGCGTTCGAAGTTCCCCTCTGTGGTTTGTGGCCTGTGTCGGTCTCGGTTCTTTCCCCTGTGTAGGTCGCACCTTGTAGAGACGGCAGTGGTCCGCCCCTCGCCCTTCCCCTTGTGGATTGTCACACACCGTCTCTCTAATTGATCCCCCAAAAGTATTGCGCTAAACTAAAGCAATTTCTCCACTCAAACGTAAGGCAAGTCCCTAATGCGGGAACCACTAGTCGGAGCACCCTAGAACTCTGTTTAGTCCCCTAATTAGAAGAAATGCGGAATGGCGGAATAAAAATAAACTGCGAACAGCGGCGTTCTCGAACCCTTGGTCCGGGCCCGAAAGGACAGGTCCGCGCTCGCGAAACCCTGTAGCCAACCCCTTCCCACGCTGTCCTTATTAAAGCAAAACTAAGAAGAAACCCAATGAATAATACGCACGTCCGCACCCCATCGCGCCGCCCATGCAAGCCGTTCCAAAGCTACTTGGACAGTACCGTAATTTTTTGTTATTAATTTGAAGAATGTGCAAAGGAAATAGTACAATCACCTAACTGATAAATCCAAGTTGAGTTGGCCGACTTAAATACCTAGGAACTTCGAATTTATTTCCTAACTCGCCCTGGCCGTTCCCTGATATTAATAGCTGTCAATTATGGAATAGTGGATAAAGCAATGTATGACAACTTTACTAAACTGAATAATGAAATAACTAAGACCAGCCAAACAAACTAACACTTAGTTTTAAAGGAAAATATAAGAATCCAAAAGTTCCCCAGGCCGACTACCTGCCTTGCGATGATTTATGACTTAAAGCTATTTTTAGACGATCCTTGTCCGGCCTGCCCGCACTTGTGTCATTTGAAAACACGACTGAACAACGAATATATGTATGTACAAGATCCACTAAATACACCTAATTGCAGTTATTCGAACTATTCCAATTGAATCTAGTTAGCCTTTTTTATAGCGCAAAGCTCTTTCGAGCGGCTGCCCGCGATTATTCCATATTTAACGCTAATTCTCTAAACGAAAGCGGAGCCCCACTAAAAACGCGTGCACCATGGACGGGATCCCGGACCGAACTCCCCAAACTCTAAAGTATAATCAATTATCGAAGATTTAATTCGAAATGTGAACTTTAAAACCAAATTCGGCCTTTAATTTACTTGCAATTAATTCTTTCGATATGGGGATTCTGCTTTAATTATTAGTTTGATCTTAAAATGTCACTTTTAAAAGTAATAATTGTACCTTTAATCTCAATTATATTTTTAATGAGGCTCTTCTAAGGGTCTTTCTTTAAAAAGAGCGGCGTGAAGTCTTAAGAATGTTCTTCGATTTCTTGCAAGCGGATAATGGATAAGTTGTGGAAAGTAATTAATTAATTGTATTTAGGGTTAATTAGTTAATAGTACAAATGTACGCCGAGGAAAGAAAGCGAACACAAGGAGAATGGGAGATACAACAGTTGATAATGTACAATAAAGTACTGTTTTACATGTGTAATATCTGCTTAAACAAACTAGGGTTAAAGATTATTACGTTAATTTTTTACAAATGTTTTCCTCACACGGAACCGATAAATCAAGTCATTTTTGCCGTGCGGGAATTCACTTTAAACCGGCTATCTTGTTTCGATTATCAGGCTTATAAATACGAGCACATTTCATAATAATATGTAATCACTACGGTAATAGATACATTGGGTACTAGAAAAAATTAAAGTGGATGATGGGCGCTCTGCCAAATTTTGTTATACCTCACTAAACTCCCGCTGTAGCAGATGCAAGCCTAGAAGTTCAATTTGCTTTTATGGGATTTTCCCTCCATTGGAAATATTCGGGGCGATACAAAAACAAGGCATAAGTAAATTGTGTTATTAGAACAACTTCTGCTGTGTTGTTTTTGTATTTTTGATAATTTACCCGTCCTTGACTTTCGAGTCCCGTTTTCAAATGCACGTGTAGCATTGTTTTTTCGTTAATCATTGCGGTTTAATTAAAGGGCTCGATTTAATCCAATATATTAATTAGACACATCGCGTGCGTATAAATTGCGAGCGTAGGCATAACAATACGCTTTGCGTGATCTGTTCTACCCACAGTTCAAATTTGTACTACAAAATGAGATGTGTCGCCAATTGGCTACTGCTTTCGGTATCTGTGTATCAAAAATACGAGCGACACCCGACAAAAGAAATTAAGCAAGTCCTTTCTTTAAATGTTGGATCCACAATGCAAACAAAGGTCTAGCGCACTCAAAAACTACCAAAGTTGAAGTGAAGCCTGCTCTTAGCATTTGAATTGAAAATGGAACAGAGGACCAGCGATTTCGCATCATCCCCGAGCGGAAGGGCGAGAGATACTTTTGATTAATGTATCTTTTCTTATTCCTTCGAGTCTCCACTTCGCTCGTGTCTACTTTGCCTTCCTATCGAGTTTACATACTTGTTTGCCGTAGTCATAACCTTAAGGAAATTTAGTTTTTACCGCAGCTTTCTCAGGACAAAAGAGGGGCGGTCAGATAAAAATCGTCTCTAACTTGCGAATCATGGTATCGATTTTGTTCCTCTTCCACTCAGGATTTCCATTCTTTCACGCAGCCAACCCCGCAACATGTCTGTCTGCCAATTTGTGCACTATATTTTCGCTTACCTTTAATAACAAAATTATGGGACAACTTTGCAAACCTTGAACTAAAAGCTTTTACCTGTAACAATAACCTTCCTATACTGATTACCAATTTTAAGTATTGATTTCTTGCCGAAATTCGAACTTAAAATTTTAATAGGAATACTTAAATGAGTCTCTGGAATTGTATATAATTGAAAATCCGGTAATTTAATTAAGTAATATAACTATTCATCTATATCTAATATTTTTGTCTCTCTGAGGTATATAATAGTTTTCTCTCAGATACCTATAATATCATTATTTCTAATACACATATTATTTCTTTTTTAAATGTAAATTTTTTCGCTATAAATCGATATTTTATATCTAAGAAGAATAGTTCCGATACGCATTGTCATATATTGCAGGCAACACCGTCGCATACTTCTTCGTCTGGAAACACAAGCGATGTTGTCGCGTTGGTAATTTTCAGTGGGAATTTATATTTGTTCATGTGGATGTGACATAAGCCGTTACCAGTTAGATATATTTGATTAATTTTCCTTTCCTTATCCTTCCAAGTTTTTTCCTCGTTAATGTCTATTTTACCTTCCTATAGAGTTTACATAGTTGTTTGCCGTAACCATATATTTAAGGAAAATTTATTTTTACTGCAGCTTTATATGAACAAAAGAATCGATGAAAACGTCTCTAACTTGCGAATCGTGGTATCGATTATGTTCCTCTTGCACTCACGATTTCCGTTATTCTACGCAGCCAATCCTACAACATATCCGTCTGTCTATTCGTTCACTATATTTTCGCTTACCTTTAATATCAAGATTTTGGAAAAACTCTGCAAACCTTTAATTAGATGCTTCTACCTGTAACAACAACTTTCCTATACTTTCCTTTTATCAATTTTAAGTATTGATTTCTTGTCGAAATTCGAACTTGAAATTTAATAGGAAAATCTAATTAAGTAATATAATTGTCTTCCTAATATTTTGTCTCTCTGAGGTAAGTCATAGTTTTCTCTTAGATTAATTCACTCTTAGATGTTGGATACTTCTGACGATGTTGATATTTCAATCTTAGTTATAAAGTTTTCCCTCTGAGCAATATGATTGCATTCCTAATATTGTATTTTAGTCTGAGGTATATAATAGTTTTCTCTTAGGTTACACTCGTTTTTTGAATATATTATTTTTCTTTCAGATATTTTTCAACTTGAACTGACTTTTTATTTGTATAAGCGAATGTAGTTCGGATGTACGTTGCCATATATTGGAAGCGACAATGTTGGATAGTCTGCGTCTCACAATAAACGGGTGGGGCTAAACAGTGTTGCCATATTTGTAGATTACTCAGTCGATTAAAACATAACAGAAAGTTTCATAGATTATCGATCTGTAGGTAATTAACTAACTGGTCTGATGTAACGTACGTATTTGCATACTGCGTGCAAAATTTTCATATTAAAGCAGGAAACAATTGTTAGGCCTTTACAAGAAAAAATATCTCCATGAAACTATTGTAGGATATTCGATTGTATTTTTTAGACAAGATAGTGAATTGTTTCTATTTATGATGTAATCAGTGCCTGTGACCTTCTAGGTGTTAAAAAATGCAAACAAATGATCTGTTACGTAAAAACTGTTATTACACTTAGCATAAACTAACATAATTAATATACAAAATAATACAGATATTTTAAGTTATTTAATAACTGTTAAGAATTAGAATGTTATTAAATATAACAGTTTCTGAAACTTATTATTTACATTTAAATTATAAACAACTATATACTTATTTTATAGCCTTTTAGCTTCAAAACATTATTTTATGCTTATATAACAATTGTCGTAATACCAAAATCTGTAAAATTAAAGCAAAATAGATTTATGATTATATTTTAAGAAACGAATACGGAAAGGCACATACAATTATTAATTTCCATATTCCATTAATTTTCACCAAACTGCTAAGCACCCTACTGAAACGCGCTAATTTTGAAAAATTGTCCTTAACAGCTCCCGGAGTATAGCTTATTAGAAATATCAGAATAAGGCCCGTATGACACGGCACAGAATTGTGTACATAATTTATTCAAAATATTTTGTACAAAGTTGTGTAAAACACGTATAACACGCACATAAATTTTGTAAAAAATTTTGTTAAAAATTCTATATGTGAGCATGCGCAAATAGGTGCAAATTATGATGACATCTGTGAGAAAACTGTCAAAATAAGCATATAACTGTCGATAATGTAGAATTCTATCAAGATGTCATAATACTAGGTTGATGTATAAGTTCGGAGGGCTTTATTTACTTACTTTACATGAACGCACGACAAAGCAAACAAGCTGCAGCAATAAAGAATGCGAGCCAGATAACATAAAGTGCACGGAATATCGGATAGGCGGGGTAGCACGTGGTAAACATATAGTTCTCTGCCCTCTGTGATCGTTGATAAACACTAAAAATTGCTTGTTTGGCCTCAATGCGACGCCGACGTTGAACACAATTCTATAGATTTTAGAACAGATTTTTTAAAAACACTTTACACAAAATTCTGAACAAAATTTTGTACAATATTCTGTGCCGTGTCATACTGGTCTAAGCAAACAATTTTCAGGGTTTTCCAGTAAGAAATTGAACGAGATGCTGCATTACAAAAAAAGATGTATTTTAACGAAACGGTGTTTGCGCAAAGTGAAAAATCTTATAAAATTAGATTAGATAACAAAGCGTGGAGCGTAGAGCGCAGCCCACGGGTTCAAGTAATTGTAGTGTAAATAAAGATTCTGATGGTACATTAGAATGTTAATATAGAAATAGAGATTATTATTTGTACTACAAAGAAAGTCAAAGTGAAGCATTTCACTCATTTTCCGCATAAATTGGGAAACATTACACAAACAGTTTTGTTAACCAATGCGGTTGACGAGTTTGAAATAATATGGAACGGAATGTATGAATTATTTGTTAGCATGCATACAATTATTAAAATATGCATGTAATATAAATTCGGAAAAATATAGACTCGAAAATTCCAGATGTAAATTAGATATTTGGTGTTCAATTCGATATTCGATACAGGGAAATTGATTTACATTAAACCGACTTTGATGTTCGACACGCCACATTAGACTATGAATCGATGAGGTAGCTATAATAAAAATATTGCTCACATGTGTTCGCGCAATTCAAATTTTTTTGCCGTGAAATGAAATTTATTGCCCTCGCGATCCGTAAATTGTATCAAAAGATTTTTAAGGTTTAATCTGGTATTCTTTCAAAGAAAGCTCGTAATCGTAATCGATGGCGTTAACTTTACGTTTTTAGTTGTTTGTTGGAAGTCGCTTCGGTGGAACTATCTGGAAATTTATTTTCTCCGTTTATCTAATTCTACTTCGGAGATTTATGATCAAATTGAGCTTTTTCGGACACGTTAGGGTGAACAGCTTAATGGGCTTACCGGTAGTTATGGTTACGTCTTTTTTCTCAAAACTAATTAATAGCGCTCGTCCATTATCGAATGTCGAAATTGTAAAATCGATTAAAAGATTATGTATCCAACTGCGCTGCGGTTTCTAAAGCGCCATATTTAAAATTCGAACAAGTCGACGATTTTGTCTTAATGCGAAATGACCACAGCCCGATTGGCTGTTCTACTTTTAGCTTGGCACATCAAACTTGGCTATTAAGCTCTAGACTTATAAAGTTCCGAAGTGCCGCGGTTTCATTGTAGAATCATGACACGCGTCCAGCAGAATCAGAGTATTAAAAAAATCGATCAACTAAGCGCGAAGCTATCGGAATCGCCTATTTTTGAAGTTTTGAGGTTGTCTCCAACTGCTCTTTTTTCCAACCGCAAGCTGCTAAAAAACATTTAACGGTGGCAAACGGCATTAACCATATTCACATTCTGAGATACCGTTTCCAACTTTTCGGTTACGATTATTGCAGACAGAGAAAAAATACTTATTACAAAAGTTATTGGAGTCGACAGTAGCTATATCTGATGGCATATACGAGTGAGATGACATTGTTGTACTTGATATGTAAAGTGCTTTATCACAACGATATTTTTGTCGTGCATTTACAGATGCGCTGGAAATGTGTTCTCCAAAATAATAAATATAAATAACTCCACCCATTTTTATTCCTTATTTACTTCTACAACTGGAAAATATTGATTTACAAATATTTTAGATATCTAAGAACACAATTTGAAGAAACATTTTATTTGTACTTTCGCAGACGTTGGAACTACTGCACGAGCTTTAATAATTAAACATTTAAGCTGCTTCAAGTTCGCATAATATTAATACACACATTAAATTGTCCCAGGCTCTAATAATTGAAATTTAGGTGGATTCAAGTTCACATAATGTTACTGTATATGTAGTGAAATTCACATAATGTTTATATATATATATATATTGCCATGATATTTATGTTAAATTAATCTAATTATTATTAAATATATGTTAAATGTCTTTATAATTCCTTAAACTAAACAAAGAATGCCATCGGAAGGTCTTGTAGATATGTAAAAAGGATATTTATTATGTTAATTTCCATATGTTCACCTGAAATGTAGTTTAGGTAGATTATTTATGTCCTAATTAATAATAATTAATGAAATATTATAGTTAAAAAAGTCTTTATAAACCTGTTTATGATAAAAAGTGTTTCCGATACTTTTTACGATGCTTCAATGTAGGAATTCTATTACGCCATGTATGATTTGGTAGTGTTTGACTATTTGTAATCCTGTGGGGTGATTTGTTACTCGTTGTGGTTGATGATGTAGATCTCTTTGAACTGTAACGGAGCCCTATAATTCAATAATAGTAATTAATTTATGTAAATAATTTAAATGTATATAATTTTACTACAACATGTTTTGTATAAGCCAAATTAGTTGAAGACTGTACCTAGGAAGGTTTTTGTTAGGTTTGTTTGATAATTTGTGTTATTTGTGTGGATATATTCGTATTTGATTAAATTTTGAATTTTTAGGTTATGAGGTAGTATTTAGTTATTTACTTCGAATAGATTGGATTTATAGGATGTTTATGTGTTGCTTAACTTGTGTTGTAATTGTAGAATTGTGTTAAATGTGTTTTTATTAGGTATATGAATAATTTTAGTTTATTTAACAATATTTTGAAAAATGTAAAATTTGTGTAATTTTGAATATTGGCTTGTGGGATGTCTATTTATAGATATTAATTCAGGGATTCTGAATCTGGAATTAGTTTTTTGATAGGTTTAGGCATAAGCTTTCTATCCATAATTTTAAATTTATTTTTTAACGCTTCACTAGTTTTTGTTTTGAAAATTCCGTTCTTCATTTTATTATGTTACCTGGATACGATTCGATTTTGTCAGAATTTCAGAGGTATCTGGCAGAAAATAATTGCTTCAGTACCTATATGGCCATCGAACTGGGTGCACGCTTTTTTCTTATCAGTGCTTAAATTTTATTGTAATGTAACTTTGAATCTCAAAAATGAGGTTAAGTTTGTTTGTTTACGAAATGTCAAAGTGATTTATATTACTACAACTATAATTGTGGGTTAATAATTACAAATGTGTGTGTGTAATAATAATAAATAAGTTACCATATTTAAATTGATTCAAGTGTGTTTTCTTTGAAAAATTTAACTGAAAAGAAATGAGAATAAAAACAAAATTTCTTTTATTCATTCCTTTAATATAATAATAAAAACGTATAAAAAAGAACTTACCGTAATTAAATTGGAACATTTGAGTGTAATTAATACAGTGCTTCTGAGATTTATTCCACTAAACTTTAAATCTGCATACTGGAAGCTGACATTGCGAAGTTCGACGAGTCCGGCTGATACAAGGGAACTCTTCAACGTAGGAAATAAGAATGTACAGATCAGCAGTTTTCGGAGAATTGGTGCCTAAATTGCCGCAAAAGGGACTGGATTTTCAAGATAAGTTCAAAAGTTATTTATGTACTGATGATATTATATGTTATATTTGATTCATATAAACCTATCTAAATTAGGGAAGCCACGTATTCACTTTAGCCTGAGAAATTAGAGTCAATTTGGATGCTATTATATGTCAATTTAGATTTATTAATTTTGAAAGAATTCAAAATTTGGCGCCCAACGAAGTTATATAATAATAATTATTATTTATAAATAAAATTGCATAGCAATATATATATATATATACGCATTAAATTGTTGAGGCTTTAGTAATTAAAATTTAAGCTAATTCAAGTTCACATAATGTTAATATATACATTAAATTGTCCAGACTCTAATAATTTAACTTTATGTTGATTGACGTTCACATAATGATATTATATATGTAGTGCATACAAACATTACATTGTCTAGCCTCTACTAATGCAAATTTAGTCTGATTCAAGTTCACATAATGGTAATGTATACATTAAATTGGCCAGGCTCTAATAATTTAAATTTAGGTGGGTTGAATTTCACATAATGTTAATATATACATACACACATTAAATTATTGAGACTCTAATAACTAAAATTTAAACTGATTCAAGTTCATACAATATTAATACAAAAATTCAATTGTCCCGACTCAAATATTTAAATTTAGGTTGATTCAAGTTCACATAATATTATTATATTATACGTACGCACATTTAATTGTCTAGGTGACAGAAGGATTAAGTTCAACAGTTTCTAGAATCTGCTTGTTGTATCGATACACTGTTGATCTGTATTAATAAATAAAACCAATATAGCAACATAGGGCCAACCATGGTATTATAAAAAATCAATGACAATACTATAATTGTTTTATTAGCTATTATTTAATTAACGTGATATGCAATACATAAGTGTAGTTGTGGCAATACAATATTTAAAGTGGTTTTGATCTTAGCCTTGCTTTTCTATTTATTTATGATTACAATTTTTCTATTCAATAAAATTTTGCCCTCACACACATTAATGCCAATTTCCATAAAATTGGCAAATTATATTATTAATTTAAAGTTTATGTCGACAGAGCCCGTTTTCTGCTAAAGATACTTTAACTTCATACTTCAGAGGGCATGCTGGTTTCTTTTTTTTTTTGTTTTGCACGATTTAGGTTACCTTCTTTCTGCGCATTCGTGAAAAATAGCTCGTAGAACGTACTGACAATACGTTAACAACATACCATTGTCGTAAATACAGAAGAAGAAGAAAACGACATTAAATTCAAATATTTAAAAATGCCTTCGGGTAAAATTTTGACAATCACTAAAAATCCTGCTGCCCTGTGTGGCAGAATTAGTACGGTTTTTTGTGTGATTTTTATAGCGTGCATTTTTTTAGGAAAACGATGTTTGCAAAAAAAATGTTATAGTGCTTGGAAGATTCCCAATGACATAACAATTATAGCCGTTTGTTACTTTCTGAATAGAGAGAATTCTTATTCAAAGATAAAAATTGAATATTTCAGGAAAATAAGATATTAGAAAACATACCTAATTTCCGTTTGTAGTTTCCGAGCTTTATAATAATCTCTCAGCATGGATCACAAGTTTGAACACCAGTTTCTCAGACTTGAGAGTCAGGGAAGTAGGACTATTCGCCATGACCGATTCGCCTTCATGCCGATTTTTTACCATCGCCCTCTAAAAAACATAATTCGGTAGCGAAACTAAATTATCACTTTAAATAGCCTTAAAAGTCGAACAGGACTACGGTAGATCGCAGTTAAGACAAATTGGCGACGGCGAATAGCCCCGGATTCAAGTACTTTAATAATTTTTTTATGTTTTCTTGGAGTTCTAAAACATACGATGTATATTTCATATATGACGTAATTAGTTAGTAGTTACGTATATGTACAAAGCGTATCACTTATACCTCAGTACTAATAATTTATTAAAAAAAACAACAATTATACTGGCATATCAACGAACAATAGTAATTAAATTATTTAACTTTATTTCAACACTGGTATGAACGATTTCATTATAGGAGGACTCAGAACCATTAACATATCCAGCCATACCAGAAAATCAACGAATTTTATATCAATACAGTTAATTCGTGTTGCGTTTGGCCGTGAAAACACTAAACAATAAGCAGTATCAACAGATACTGGAGACCTCTCGAATTACAAGGTGTAATTTATTGTAAATTTGGTATTGACTTTACACGTAAGTTTGTTAAGACCTTTAGTATAGGAAGATTATTTTTAGCACCCTACTCGGTGAAATTATATATATAATATATATATATATATTTAATAATATAATTATAACCACCAGCATAGATATTTTATCTCTTAAACTGCGTAATTCCACGCCCCTTAAAGAAGCAAAAATTAGTATTAGTATTATTTTTAACATTACATTTTGTATAATTCCATTAAACAATACCAGTTAATGATTCACCGCAATATTTAGTGAAATCTACAAAATTATTTAGGACAACTATTGAATAATCAACCATTTATCCAATAATTTATGGCCAATATTACATAAATATCAGTTCTATGCATAGCCTTCAACCGAACCAATAGATTACTGACCAATATTGTGTTGAAACCACCCATATCAGCAATTTATCCCCTACAATAGACTTTCTACCCCACAAATAGTTAATATTTACATTCCCCATTAAAAAATGGTGCGATGTGTACAAAAACATAAACAAAAGGTAGAGAAATACACAGAGGAATGAAAAACATCAAAATATACATCGTGTTTAATTACAAAAAAAATCTGACAACGAAACATTATATTCATAAATATATGTCTTACACCTTTCGAAATCTTATTTTTTACCGAAATTAAAAGCATAAACCCTAGCCCACAGATTCAGCTAGTAAGATTTAATACGTAAACTATTTTCACCAATTTTATTCTCTAATAATTACGCATTCTTGTAACGTCATGAAAAAATGTTTTAATGTATAAGCACTAAATATAACTTCCGTTTCAAAAATCGATCAAAAGTATGTGTACACGAGTGTACCTAATCTTACTTTCCTTCCGTTCTCGTATTGCAGCTTTACAAAAAGCGAAAAATTGCTGAAATGAATTTGTTTAGACATGTAAATACGAGAAAATATTGTAATTAAATATCCGCTTTCATTAAATTTCAATTTAGCCAATCATTCTTAGGTATATTAGAAAACATTTTCAAGCTTCAAACCAGAGAATTAAAAATATGGTAATACAGGAAGTATCTGAAAGAGGAAGAGGCTGCAGTAGGTCGAAACATTGATGATGGGAATTTTTGATAAGCACGTTTTGTAGCCCGAGGATGCCTAAATGCCGGTTTACCCCATGATGTGCGTCTTTGCGCGCACGTGTATGTGTATATGCTTTCGCTCGCTTTGCAATCCAGACTTTTCAATGCAAGAAGGTTCACTTTGCCGTAAAACATTGAAAGGCAAACGTAGTTAGAAAAACGAGATTGGCTCACGAAATATAGTATGTAGGTAATTTCCTGTAAGTACAATGATGTTAAAAGATCGTGCATCACATTAAACTTGAGGAAAATTGCACAAATTATGCAATAAAAATTAAGACAAACACGTTCAGCATTGTCATCATCATCATCATTATCGCTTTAGGCCTGTTTCGGCCTCGTCGTCATCTTGTTCTCCGTCGTATTACGTTCCATGTTTACCCGGATTTATAGTTGAATGTCTTGGTAATTTTGCTGCATCCATTCGTTCCATGTGTGCTCCCCACCGTTGTCAGTGTTGATTAATTCTACTTTGTATTGAGGTTATTCTTAACTCGTCTCTTATTGTTTCATTGCTGATTATCAGCCATGCTGCATCCTTTTACTGCTTTTAGGAATTTCATTTCTAATGCTTGGATACGTAATTTGTCTTTCGTAGACATCGGCTATGCTTCACGCCCGTACGTCAGGGTAGATATTGCCATTGTATTATAAAATTGTGATCTGTGTGTCTCTTCTTATTTGATTCCCAATGGATCTTCGCATTGTATCACACATCCTTTGAAAGGTGCTGAGCTTATTTTTCAAGTGGTTATTATAACCATATGTTACATCACATTCCAACTTGAACGAGAACAAGACTGCGTGTGTAGAACGCACATGCGGAGAGAGTGAACGAAAACCAATTAGTGAAAATAGCCAAGAACGGGGAAACGCACAGTAAAAGACCGCCAAGACGACCACCAAAACGGTGGGCCGAGTCACGAACATCATCATTCCAAGAAGACCATAGGCAACAATATTAGATAGTACAGCGATGCATCCTAAGCTAAGATGAAGAGAAGAAGACGACATCCCAGGTATTTGAAGTAAGAGATTTGTTCCAGATTTTGATTGTTGACTATTAGTTTGGATCTAATTGGTTATTTACCATTACTTCTGTCTTCATTGATGATATTTTACAATATATTATTTAAATATAAACTAATTTTAATATTTGATTGGCCAGTCTTTTTTCGTAATCAACTGGCATCTTTTTGGTACGGAATTTACCACTTTTCCTACTACCTCGTTCGAAATACAGCGAAATGAAGCATGCATCAGAAATTCGATTATTCTTGTGTTTTATGTTGGAGGTTTTAAGCCTCAAGTATTCTGTTGGATTCAGCTTTGGGAATTGCGCTGGGCAGTTTATCTTATCGGTCTCTTCGGCTTTCATCTAAGACTCAACCAGGTTTGCCCTAGTGTTAGTAGAGTCACCATTTCGGAATATAAACTTTTATTGAACTGTTATCCGGTAGCACTGTCAAGGTACTTTGTAGTTTTTCTTATTCCAAAGCCGATATGTAGTTGACTAACTTCTTGAGCAGACATGCAACCCTATACTATAAGTTTAAAAGTATATATTTTGATGACAATTCTTCCCCGGAAGCCTTATATAATATGTATTATTACCAGCATGATTATCAATGGTGAAAGCTGATTCATCACTATATATTACTCGATAGAACGTCCGTTCTATCTTGAATGAGGGCGGTGAGATATTTTTGGCGGGCAAAAATCTGAAAATGGGTCTTCTGTCGGATAAGAAGTACAACCATAGGTCTTGTACCTCTATAATGTATGGCGTGTTAATAATCAGTACTGAGATTGGAACTACTCCTGATAGGCACAATTCACAGTTAGGGTGTGCAATAAGTCAATAATGGCTCCAGTGCGTAGAGATGCTTGAAAAACTGGGTCCTAGATCTCGCTCAATGAAAAAGCAATCAAATAGTACTCTCTGCCACTACTCTGTGATCTATTTCTGATGTCCTCAGTTCGTAGCAAAACGGTGGTGCCTTTGTTTGTATCTTACATCCTCTAAGTCCAAAAGGAAGTTGTCGTTCTCTGATAGTGAAGGTTAACACGCTTTCTCCAGTAGCTCCGAATCATGATTTGGGTTGATTCACTGAAACTCAAACTTCAATCTATTAAGCTTGTTTTCCTTAACACAGCATCATCTCGAATTTGAGTTTTCTTTAGTAATTATAGTAATTATTAGTAATTATACTGAAAACTGATTATGCCCTATCTTTTATTAAAATTAAAATGCTCCACACTTGCCACTTTAGATATCTACATTTTCGGCAAATATCTCAAGTGCGTCTTATCATTTGCGTCCACCGATAATGAAATATGAATTTCATTTCCTTGATTTATTTCGTTTCGTTTCTTGTTCTCCACACGTACACGCATCAATCACAGCGCTACTGCTTTCAAACTGTTTAACAATTCGTCGAATTTTCTTAAAATGGATAGACGTTTCGAGATTAAACAATCGAAAAATGCGATTTCCTTGTACGTGTTTGTTGTAACATTTAATAAAAGTACTTCTGTCTTTTTCTGATGTATTTTTCTGACGTAAAATTCTTGAATTGTTTTTCCGAAAAATACTGTTTTAAGACATCTACTCAAATAATATTATACGACGGAAAAATATCAAATAACTTATTATGTTATGAAGTCTGAAACTGTCAAGGATATCGAATAAAGTATTTACGAAGAAAGTGAGTTACTTTAAAAGTTAGGAGGCTTCAAAAATCTGCCTGGAACGGAAAAAAGATAATTATTTTAGTCGTCTAACAATTTTATTGACTAGAAAAATGTCAAGTTCAGACAGTTTATGAAAAAATATTTAAAAAGGTCTCATTTGCATTTTCCAAAGTCAAAGTATTTGACGAACGTCTGACGTTTCCCCGGAAGAAAACCAAATTCACTTTTAGCATAAATAGGAAAGGACCTTTTACTAACTTGTTTTCCAATTCGAATAGACCGATCAAAATTTTTTTGGTTGGTAGTATTTATTCTCAAGTGTTGCGTGGCAGTTCCACACTAGCATTAAATTCTTTAGGGAAAATTGTTTCTAAGCGTTTTCCTCGGGAGAATACAATTTACCAGAAGTTCAGGCGTATAATGTCTACTTAATCTTGGAATTTAGCAGTAACGTGTACATAGGACTTGACAGCAAAAATATTCGTTGTTTGATTCCGCTTTTTAAATTAAATTTTGATTTTTAATACTCTATATAATTAGATTAGTGTGCTTGGTATGCCAATTTTAAATTAATTAATAAATTATTTCATTGTTCATGTTTTATGATGTACAAAGTTTACGAAACTAACTGAAAGTTAAAAAGCTTTCCTACACAGTTTTAAAGCTTTATTGTAGCAAACGTCCAATGTCTGATGGAATAAAGTGGTGTAAAATGTCTCAATTCCCCAACTTGTATAATGAATTATTTTTGCTGCTTTCAATCAATCAACGTTAAACGTTTTTATAACGTTTAATTGAATTGTAAACCAATTTAGTGTTAAGAAAACGTACTTCTTATTACACATACTGCTTCCTCCTTAACATTCTTATATATCAAACAAATGTTTTCGGCAGGACACTTCCATCAAATCTGTGGAAAAATGACGTATTGTAGGACAAGGTTTGAATATGAACTAGATAAAATTGCCGAAACGTTGCAAGCTAACACTATAGGTATAAGTCCCGAACTTAGCCTAAATGTAGTGGGAAATTTTACATTTGATGATTTTCAAACGTTATGTTCAATCAATCAATCTTAAACGTTTTTAAAACGTTCAATTACATTGGAAATCAATTTCACCTTGAAAAAGTACTTATTACGCACATTTCTTCTCCTAAACATTCTTATACATAAAAAAATCTCTACAAATGTTTTTAGAAGGATACTTCTACCAAATTTTTGTGGAAAAATGCGAAGCTTGAATGTGAAGTAGATATAATTTCCGAAACGTTGCAAGCTGACACTACGAGTATAATACAATAAAATGCTCAAATCAATTAGTAACTACCATGCCAAACAGGAACTATACAATTTGACATTTATCGAAAGCTCTATTTGAAATAAAGTATAGAAAATTAATTTATCCAACCTGAAACTTTTTAATATGCTTAACAAACGTGACAAAAACTAACATAACGTTTACAAAACGTATTTCTTATGATGACGTAAAAAATCTTCTGTGTTTTCTTATAAATCACACAATGTCTACACATTTTATAGCTGTTTTGTGTTGGAAAATTACACTTGTCAGGACGAAACGTTGGCAATAAGAGAAAATACTATGGGTATAATCAATTACTCAATTGATTGTCTAAGATCTCGTAAGACCAAAAGAATAACACATCAGGAAAACACCATGAGGGACATTTTGAAAATTCCAAGGCTCAGCACTCGGTGGAAACTTATAAATTTCATTCTGATTAAACGTTGTATTTCAAACAAATTAATCAAATATTCAATTCAGCTTGAAACGTTTTAAAACGTTTATTCAAGTTAAATACAAGTTGAATGTTCAGCAAACATACATCTTACAGCAGATAAAGAAATTTTCCTGGACGTTTTCATACTACAAATCCTCTTCATACTTTCTTGCAACTGTACAGTTGTACGAAATTTCTTTGCAAAAATTGTCGTTTACCGAAAGGGTTAAAGTGAAAACCAATCAACTAAAATAGTCAAATTCTCAAATCAATGCTTTGTGGTGCCATAAGACCATCATAATTACATCTTAACGAAACTTCAGAAACATTCAAAATTCCCCTTTCGCGGAATAAAGTGCTTAGAATCCCCAACTCAAATTAAACGTGTTAGAAAATGTAACATTAATAATTCTACTTTAAACGCTTTTAAAACGTTTAATTGTGTTGAGAGCTAACTTAACCTTAAGAATATGTTCGTATGATGTAAATAATTCTTCTGGATTTTCTCCTTCCTGAAACAATGTACACATTTTACAGCTGTATCTTTGTATTCCATTTATGTGCAAAATGTACTTCTGTCAGGACTAAACGTTTCCAACAAGAGGAAATACTATGTATATATATATATACAGGGTGTATCAGAAATAGGTACAAATATTTAAACCACTAATAGATTGGCCCAAGTAGAATTCAACGGTACTATTCATTTTTCAAAAATCATTAAGTTTATTTTTTTGAATTAAAAAATAAAATAAAATTTCGTTTGAGAACTGCGGATGATACATAGAAAATGCATTTAAACCGTAGAAGGTTATTACGTAATTGTAAAGAAAATCCAAAGTGGCGAACACGTAAAAACGTGTCTGGCTTGTGATAACAACAACAATCTGAATAGAAATTACTGACCTACCTAATAGTATTGGTTTGTGGCAGGTGATAAGAAATTTGTTTGTATTTCTGTCTTACTCTCCTTTGCATAACACGTCTTTGAACTCAAATTTTTGGTATTATCCTGCGGTACTCAAACAATTTTGGGCAAAATTTTCAATTATCATTTTCTCATATCTTAAGGGTCCCATTGCCAAAGAAATGTTTTTTCTAGTTTGTGTAAGTAAATTGTAATCTACCATCGGATTTAATATTTGTACCTATTTCTGATACACCCTGTATATATATATATATATATATATATATATATATAT
>JABXWE010002180.1:0-11902 GCA_014611495.1 Limonius californicus | reverse complement strand
AAGATTGATATCATTTGTGACTTTGGATCCATAGAGTGCAAGGAGAAATTTCTCACCGGCAAAGGCAACTTGATCAGCGGTGGCATGTTTATTTTTAAAAACTTGAATATGATCTTGTAACTCTTTATGGTTTTCTAATGTTGTTAAAAACTTCATCTTTCCTTGGTTAAATAAGGCCGACGTCGTATCACACCCACTTATTGCGTGAAGGAACAAGATGTTATCCTTCACTACTTCGGTTCCTTTGAAACTTTGCGACGAATAAATATTTTGGACCGTTTTTCCTCTCCCAGGCTTTAGGAGGTAAACATGATCATGAGTCTTGCACAGAGCTGTCAACAGAACAATGAGGTCGACATCCTCCCCAACAACAATGGCGTATTCATATGAAGATGACATCTTGATAGCTGTATTTATTATCAGTGTGTCTGCATCTTCTGTAGCCTGAATTACGGTGAACTGCGCTTCTTCAAATTTCCGTTTCAAGATGGATATAAAGCGATCTTTGTTGACATCGTTTGACAAGAAATTTGACTGTGGAACTGTGGGAGACATAGACTCGTCAAACAAAACATCTGCTGTAATTTTTTTGTGATCTTCGCTGTCGCTCTGCGGTTTTCGTAACTTTTTCATCTGCGCTTGTGGGATAGCCGTCGAAACGACTACTGCATTTGACTGATAGTGTCTTTGTACATAATTCACATAACTGGTACAGATCGAAGCAAACGTTTCATTTCGGCTCCAAACGACTCGATGCAACAAGTATCCACCGTCACTTATGTACACTTTGTTGGTTCCAAAGTCATTATCTGTAGCTGGCAAAAAAGCTTTATACAGTAGGGACTTTCCTGTTTTACGCATTCCGGCCTCAGAAAACAAGGACAATGGGTACGGAGCCAACTCATACTGTAGATGCTGTTCGAGTTCTTCCTCGCTCTGTTTGGCAACACAAAGCCTCTGGAAAATAAGTAGTGGGTCAACGGGCACTACTTTATCATCAATACGAATGCTCGAGTTCACTGCTCTCAGGGGCAGTACTTTGTCCTTGCGTCTCAGAACCACATCGCCGAAATTTTTTCCAATCACATTATTTATTCCTACTCTCCCAATTTGTTCCGCTTCAAAACAATTTATTGTTTGATTTCCAATAACGCCTGAAGAAATAGACATTATTTCGTCTATGTCTGGGAAAGGCGGATGTTGCGTTAGCCAAGTCAACATCTTCTCCACATCATTATCGTTAGTCAGCAAGCTATAAATATAACGAGATACCAATTGAATAGCCCGTTTTATTATAAATTATAAAATTATACGCATATATGGAGATAGTTAGGGGCAGTTTATAGAAATTAACAGAATATGTTGTCATTCAATCAGTTCTTGAGCCTAAACGGCTCACTTTAGCAAAAATATGCTAAGAACATTTCTTGTAGGAAATTTCTTCCTCTTCAATTTTTCTGTCAACATATTTTTTCGAAAAACGCACAGTTTTGGAGATAAATGAAAATAACTATTTTTAGGCGCCATCTTGACAAGATGGCGGCTCCGGCGGCATGTCTCGGATTGTGCATTTTGTGAATTTTAGTTCTGGACATCCAAACCTACAAACCTGCAAAGTTTCAAAACTTCCGGACTTATTTCCAGGTAAGCCCTATTTTTGATCCCCAATGACTGGCGTATAGCAACAGAAGTTAATTTGCAATAATTTCTTCTTTTTCTAAACACATAATAGAGTTTCTTATTTAATTCTGTTCAAATATTTGCAAGAATTCCTAGTATTTTTATAATTAGTTCTGCATTAAGTTTTCGTGCGTTGCTAGAAATTAATATTTAAAGAAATATTCATTTTTCTTTCTTATAAGAAGAATTTTAGCAAACGCGAACAGAAACTGTCGCAAAATCCTAGTAATATTTGTTGTCCACGGAATGTTGTATGATTGATTGGACGCTGCCAGAAAAATCTCAAAAATCCTAAACAAGCGTTTTAAGTCTGGCCAACAGCAGGAAAACGGCAATTTGCGTTCCACTTACGATCCGTTTTAGGAAAAGGGTGTTGGTTATCACTTTAAGAATCAAAGGTTGAACACTCCAGTTTCCAGAGATTCAACGATTATCTAGTTCGGCAATCGTTTTCCGCTTCCCAACTTCAGTAATTGCATTTAGATTAAATAATTGAACTGGAGTGGTTACATAACCGCACAAACTTTTAAAATGACCCCCAATAAGAAAAAAAAATGTACGCAATCCGAATATAAAACGGTCGTATTTGAGGGACATCGGAATATATTAAAATATGTATACTTTTGACTTATTGGCTGGATTGTGGCGTGCGTTTTGCAATTCAAAGTTATCCTTGCACACAGCATACGCTACTTGCTGCCGGATTTATGAACGAATGAGATCTAATGTTCGTGTTCAGTGTTGAGTGACAAATTCGGTTCTTCAATCGAATGGTAGAATTAACGATCAAAGTGGTGCTTTCAAAGATTTCGCGCACAAAAGGGAATTAATGAGCAAGTATTGTATCGAAAGTTTGAAATAAACGCCCTGTATAGAAGGCAAGGAGAAAAGTCAAACAATGACTTTCAAATCGAGTTAATTCCTGAAATTCTATTGCTTCTTTCCATCGAAGCATAAAAGATACTAAGAGAATTATTTACGGAAGAATAATATAACCAAAAAGTTTGTTCCAACAAATAAACTTAAAGACTTAAACGTAAGCCGCTTCTCGCTGGCATTATGCTCCTCTCTGAATAAATAGCAAGAAAAAGAATTTGTGAAGAAATTTAGAAAGTCGTACAATACACAGCAGGGACATCCGCAGAGATGAGAGATATAAAAAACTGGTATTACGGGGAATTGAAGTGGAGACCGCAAGAGTTATATTTGTTCGGCGGAGCGGATGCAGCTTTTGCTATACCAACCGTATTGTCTAGGATGTCCGGTAACGCGAGGAAATAAATCGAGCTTGCATTTACTTTTAAGCCTCATTTCAGTCACTTTACAAGAAAACAGAAAACTTGGACCTAATTGGCTCGAAACGACTGGAAACTTTATAATACCAATCTTGTTTTTAGACTTATAATACTAAAAGAAAGCTTATAACCGAGAACATCTACAGAGCGTTTTAAAATCAAAACCAAATACAATTTAACATTTACGGTCCTTTAAAAATTTACAATCGTTCCGTACTCTAAATTACCTAAGCCCTAGGGTAAATGTACTGTTGTTTAAATTATACATATATACTATTTTTCATGTAGCTTCCACGGTAAAGGATTAGTGGCAGGCACATGACAACTGTATGAACTGACAGTATGAAATAAGACAGCAGCCCCAAACAATTTTATTATTGTGCATTTTGTTATATTCAATTGATTTTGCCACTTCATCTGAATTAAAGTTTTATTTTAATTGCCGCTCTGTAGCTTATTACTACATTGTTATTTCTCAAATACAGTTTAAGTGAACCTCTTGTTGTTACCATGGAAAGTGCCGATTAATATTTTGTGTACACGCTTGACCTGCCCTTGAAGGGGGTCCTACGTGTTAAATTGTTCTGGAACTATTGCACCATATTTCGCACTATAATGAAATCCTCCAGCTGCTGGATACTTTCGTTCGTTTTTCTCTTGAGTCGGCTTTCCACCTTTGCTCGGCCCGGTCACCCATTAACATCGCGGGGACCGTAGATAAATTAAGAAAAAAGAGTGGACGCTAGGCTTTGGGAGTGAACTGACGTGTTTTCTTTTGGATACCGGGTTGTGTCGCAACTCTTCTGCTAATTGAGTTATCGTTTCTTTTTTTGCGTTAGGCAAAAGAATCTTCGACTTGCGTCGGATTAAAAATATTAGCAGAGTGTCAGCTTTTTGCAAAAACAATTCAGTGAATTTGTTTTCTCGACTTGTATCGGATAAAAGCGATCAAACCCATGGAAGTTTTGTTCTTCGAGCTGTTTTAAGTGATGCTCCCGTCCAGCGGTGGAGTTATTGACATCTGAAATTCCCACCTCTTCTCTTTCGACGTCGAAAAAGCCCTGTCAGAAGCGATCCAATCTTCAGGGGCGTACCAGTGAATTTTCCCGTTTCCCGAAGATCTTAGGAACACCCCAGTTGTGCCTCTCTTTGCTCCCTACCGAACAACACTACGGTAGGAAAAATTCTAGTTGTGTGATGAAAACTTTTTCCAAGTTACATTTTCAAGTTGTCTTTAAATGCGGCGTAAAGAAAGCGACCTTCAGTCGTAAGCTCTTCTTTCTCCTTTCGGTTAAGTATAGTGTATTCATAAATTGAATTAAATTGTACTCCTACACCGCTGGCTGTGTAGATCTGCTCTAAGAAATTATCGCAAACCACTGACGGCGAGCCTCTTTCAGTTCGAACGTTCCAACAAAATCTTGTATTAACTAACCACAAACATTACCATTTTTCATGTAATCGTTATAATTTTTGTATCATGTCAGTAATCTAAAAGAAGTTGAATTATATTTGTCTTGAAATTTACCATATCTTTTATTTCTGTGTATTTTTATCTTCATGTGTATGAACTTTACAAGCTTTATATACAGGAGGAGGCAGAATAAAGGTGAGTCCGATTCCCGTACGCTGTTGGCTTCTCGGCCTTCCACGAGAACTGGTAATCTGCTGTGATTTGGAGGGTGGCGCCCGTTAATTTTGACCTACCCTGTACACAACTAGGAAGGTTGCCCTCCCGTAAGCGATTTCCGTGAACTCCCCCTACTCCTCTGAGCTAAGTTGTAGGCATTTTTCCACCTATCCTATTGAGGGTCGACGAAAAAGCTCGTTTGCCCCGTAACTATTTGTGCAGGAAAACAATTTGTTGAAAATGAAAGATCATGGCATGACTTGTTGAAAACCGTTGCGACATTTATTTATATCTGGCGATAACTACAGGTACTGCACTAAAGGGCATCTGTTTCTAACGCCAGGTTACAGGCCAAACAGCAGTGAACAAGTGTCGATTCTAATTTAGAGGTAAATCTGTATTTCGGTATTTATTTGTGAGACGTATACCTGCTTAAAACCTTTCACGTGCCTTAGAAAGAGATGCAAGTTAAAGGTATATATATACTACAGTTACTGCGTTAATCCTTTACCGAGGAAGCTACATGAAAACAGTATACCGGTTTTTAATTCTGATCCGGTGATAAGTAAATAATTAAAAACGGTTGTTGTATAAACAGTTAACCGTGATTAGAAGTAATGCGGTAACAGTAAAGACGATACTGGTAAAACCCACGCGTAAACCACGAAGGCGGTGCTGATAACGTATTGCTTTTTATTGTTTATACAGGGTGATTTATAACGTATGGAGGGACTGAAAGGATAGCCAGACGACCAAAACAAAGTGTTGTTCTTCCTAATATTCTAACCAAAACCCAAAAATTTGAAAGTTACAACAACTTAAAGTTAAATCAATTAATGAACATCTGTTAGAAACTATGGTAGTAACTTACTTACTTACTTAATCCTTCCACTTTATACCCATTGGGTGTCGAAGTTTTTTGTTTTTTCATGCTTTGCAGAATTTTCGCAATTCTTTCCTGTTCTTTGTATGTTCTTTTGCCTGGTTCAATGTTTTGCCCTTCCTTTTTAGTATTTTTCCAATCGACTGCTTCCAGGTTTCCTTTGGCCTTCCACTTTTTCTTTTTTCTTCTGCTCTTGCTTCCCGCACTTTATTGGTTTATTCTTCCTTGTCCATTCTGCATATGTGCCCGAACCATCTCAGCTGTCCTTCTTCTATTTTCTTTTCCACTGATACTACTTTTAGTCTCTCTCTTCATTTCTGATCCTATCAAGTCTTGTTACTCCCAGCACTCTTCTCAGGTATTTCATTTCAGAAGCTCTTTGATTTGTTTCTTTTGTTTGCGACCTATGATTCATTTCCATATATTAGTGTTGGGGTGTATATAGATCTGCGTACAGTTAGTTTTGTTTTCGCAGATATCTCTTATTTATTTATAAATGATTTCTTTATTGCCGTGAACATGTCGGATGCCGCTTTTATTCCCTTGTCAATATCTATTTCTACATTTCCTTTGCTGGCTATTATAGTGCCTAAGTCCTTGAATTTTTCCACCTGTTACAGTGTTTCTCCGTTTACGCATATGTTTACTGCTTTGCTCTGGTCTCTTAACGCTAGAACTTTGGTTTTCTCCTTATTTATTTTTAGTCTTCTCTTTTCTAGTGCTATCTACCATCTATTCATAATTTCATTCATGTCCTTTACTGTTTTAGCAAATACTGCAATATCATCTGCGAATGCACATTCAGATATTTTTATTTTCTTCATATTCCAGGTTCTCGTTTCCTTATATATTGATTTTACTGATTCCAACAGTTCACTTTTTTCTCCTCTTTCTCGTAGGCTCTTCCAGATTTTTTCTCTGAGTATGCTTCCAATTCCTTCTCTATAAATATTGTTTTTCTCAATTTTCTGTCTTATTGTGAATACGTGTTTCTGTGTACTGTATCCTGTTCTCAATCCACTTTGTGAGTATATTATCTGTTTCTCCACTATTTTTCTTATTCTTGTATCTAAAATCTTTTCATGGATCTTCCCTCGCACACTCAATAGTGAAATGCCCCTGTAGTTCTTTGATGTTTCACTTTTTAAAGATAGGTACTATTACTGCTACTTCCCAGTCCTAGGGTACCTCTTTCTTCTTCCACGCCATTCTACATATTTTCAGTAGGAATTGTTGTCCTATCGGTTATATATTTTTAATTTCCTCCGGTGTTATGTCATCGTGTCCTGCTGCTTTCCCCGTTTTTAATTTGTGGATAGCTTCCTTTAATTCTTCCTTTGATATTATTTAATTTCTCGATTCCTTTGGTTTTTGTTACCTCTTATCATTTTCGCTGTGTATCTGATTATTGGCATCTCCTATTTCTAGTAGTTCTGCGTAGTATTTTTTCCATCTATTCACTACTGCTTGCTTTTCTGTAATTATTTCTTCTCCTTTGCTTTTTATGTGCATGTCTTGTTCTGTATTATCCTTCCTTTGCCTTAGGTTTTTAAGTACCTACTTTGAGAAACCGTTTTTGGTTACCCCTACTGTCTTCCTCTAATTTGGTTTCGAACTCCTCCCATGATTTATTTTTTGCTTTTTGCACTTCCTCATTCCCTATTTTTTTCTGCTGCTTGTATTTTTCATAGCTCTGGTTTGTCTTCTTCTGTAGGTATCTTTTCATATCTCCTTCTTTTTGGCCACTTCATTTTTCACTTTTTGATTTCACCATCTCGTATGTTTTATGTGGTGTTTTTTGCTAATTGTAGTCCCACAGGCGTTCTTAGCTGCTATTTTTATTATTCTTTTAAAACTTTCCCACTCCGCTTCAATGTCATTTGTTTCTTCCTTCTTTTGCCATTTACACTCGGTACTTATTTCTTCTTGGAATTTTTCCTTTGCAAATTCCTCCTTTAACTTATACGTTCTAATTTTCTCTTTTCTTTCGCCTTCCTATTGTGTGCTTCCCGTATTTCCGTTGACACCATAGAGTGGTCACTCCCTAATTCCAGTCCTCTTCTTACTCTGGTATCCTTTATTCTTTTGAAGCTTTCTTGTTCCACTTGTATATAGTCTATTATTTATTTTTCACCTCTCGTTTCCATTAGTCTCGTATATTTCTGAATAGTAGTAACTTATGTTGTGAATACAAATTGGGGATATTCAAGGGTTAATTCAACAAGTATTTAGTTAAAAAATTGATAAAAATTAGATCATAAAAGTTTTGATTATCAAAAATTATCTTACACTGTATAACAACTTTGGCAACGTCCCTTACCACTACGATACTTAGAACACCTAAATAGGTATTTCGGCAACTAAGCTGCCATCTTTAGTAAGAGCTTTGACTAACTAAAGTAACTTTTCTGGGGAATACCTCTGGAAATAAGTCCTTAAGCAAACCAACAATTGAAGTCCAATGACTTTTGGAATTATTGGACTTCAATTGTACAAGTAGACGCCAAATTTCCTATCAAGTTGAAGTTTCCCAGTTTTCTGTTTGGCGCACAATGAATACATATGGTTTGCACTTCTACTGATTATCCTTTGCGACGGCAGTGGTACTAATACAGACCTCGAATTTTCAGTAAAAGCGTTGGTAACGGATGAATGCTGCTTTATCAGGGCTGGTGTTTCCAACTTTCACAATTATCGCATATGGGCTGATTAAAATCTAGGCGCAATCTGCCAGAGTTCCTTTCAGCAGCGTTTTAATGTTAATTGATACCCGGGGCAGCTAAGGCCCACGGAACTCACTGGATATTCTTCCCCGGGACTATTAAAGCCCACGGAAAACTCACTGGATATTCTAGGTAAGTAAAACTCTCATGGTATTCTAAGATGGTTTATTAGGTGATTCTTGGAGGGGAGCCGGTGAGCGACTGCGCAATGGAGCAAGGGGCTCCATATTTAAAGCCAAGGAAAGAGGGAGGAGCCAGTGCAAATGAGACGAAGGGAGTAGCCTGTGCAAATAAGGGGTAGAGCCTGTTGAAATAAGGGGTGGAGCCTGTTGAAATAATGCAGTGCGAGCTCCCGCGGGACTTGCGGTAACAGCTCCCCCCTGCCTTGGAGGCGCTCACTCGGATCTAACCGAATCATAACAAAATACAATGGAATATAAATTACATAGAAACACAAAAGCTATTATAACTAAAATATTACTAACTAAACTAAATTTGTCTGTAATTGTTCATACTTCACACTACACACTTCACACACTAACGCACTGGTTCCCCTGGTGCTCGCCGGATGTCATCCACGTGGATTTTCACTGCCTCGCCGTCTGGTCTACGGACCCAGTAGGTGGTGGTGCCAGCTGGCTCGATGATCGTCCTCGGGCCCGTCCAGCGAGGGTCAGTCCACCCCCTAGCGTTAGGGTAGACCCGGAGCAGGACTTGGTCGCCCGCCCGGAAAGCGGGTGTAGTGGCTCCGTCCACGACGTACCGGGCACGGTAACGGTGTTGGTTGCGGTGTACCTCCTGGATCCGCTGCTGTCGCTGATTCTCGGCGTAGGGTTCGTTGGCGGCAGCAGCTTGCCATTCCCCGGGTCGTGGGAGCTCGTAGCCGAGGAGGGCTTTACTTGGGGTGAGACCGGTTGCAGCGTTTCGCCGGGTTCGAAGGTGGTATAATACCCGCGGAAGAATGCGGTCCCACTCAGCAGGGTCCTTCCCCTGCAGCTGGATCCGTAGCCCTTTCTTCAGCTCCTGGTTGCGGCGCTCTACTGGGTTGGCCCTTGGATGGAAGATGGGGGTAGTCCAGTGCATAGATCCCCAGCGGCGCAGAGCAGCGTCCCAAACGTTAGACACGACCTGGGTACCGTTGTCGGAAACGATGCACCGGGGGTAGCAAAACCGGAAGAATACCTCCTCTTCTAGCAGCCGGATCACGGTAGCGGCGTCAGCGCGGTCGACTGGAAATGCTTCCACCCAGCGGCTGAACAGGTCCGCCAGGACGAGGATTTGCCGATTACCTCGGGGACTGGTGGCGTATAGTCCCATCATGTCCACGGATATGGCTTCTCAAGGACGCGTAGGGGTGCGGGGTCGCAGCGTGGTCGCAGCGGGGTCGCAGCGGGGCCTTGTCCTGAAGCGGTCCTCGCTTGAGGGTGGCACACACCCAGCAATCGCGCACGTAGTTCCTGACGGATGCCTCCAGTTTTAGCCAGTAGTAGTGACGGCCGATGGCCCTCGCGGTCTCTTCTGCGCCTGGGTGGCCGGCATTGGGATCGTCGTGGTAATGGTGAAGCACCCGGGGTTGGAGGTCGTAGGTGATTGCCAGGCGGTTGCCCTCTTCGTGGCGGCGCCACAGACTGCCGTTTTCGACAGCGTAGTCCCGCAAGATGTTACGCTCATGCTGATCGGCGGGCCCTGCGGTGTTGATGCGCTCCCACGTCTGAACCAACCGGGCGATATGTGGGTTGGACATCTGTCCTCTCCTCAGAAGGGACTTGATGTTGGGAGGCGTGAAGATCTAGCAGCCATAAGAACTCCTTCGCATCCTCGCGGTCCGTGCCCGCGAATGTTGCAGTAGGGGGCGGCGTTGGCGCAGGGGCCAACGAAAGCGTCAATGTTCGGTTGTGGAGACGTGTCGCAATTACGTCTTCTAATTGTTGTTGGGCGCCACTCGGTTGTGTACTCCGAGAAGTATTTGTTGATTCGCTCCATGCGTCGCTGTTGCTGTTGGCGGCGGCGATGGCGGCGGCGGTGTTGGATGAATCAGTTTCCGCCATGTCGGAATGTTGCCGGCTCCAGAGGCGTGTCTCAGGACGTCGGGTCGGCGGCTCACTGTCGCCTGTTGTCTGCATAGGGCCCCACGTTGAGCGCCAATCTGCCAGAGTTCCTTTCAGCAGCGTTTTAATGTTAATTGGTACCCGGGGCAGCTAAGGCCTACGGAATTCACTGGATATTCTTCCCCGGGACTGTTAAAGCCCACGGAAAACTCACTGGATATTCTAGGTAAAAACTCTCATGGTATTCTAAGATGGATTATTAGGTGATTCTTGGAGGGGAGCCGGTGAGCGACTGCGCAATGGAGCAAGGGGCTCCATATTTTAGGCCAAGGAAAGAGGGAGGAGCCAGTGCAAATGAGACGAAGGGAGGAGCCTGTGCAAATAAGGAGTGGAGCCTGTTGAAATAAGGGGTGGAGCCTGTTGAAATAATGCACTGCAAGCTCCCGCTGGACTTGCGGTAACATTAATTTATGGGTTGGGGAACAACACCTTAATAGAGCCTTCCGAATTATCAGCACGACTTAATGGATATAATTGAAAGGGCCATTTTCCTCCAACATTACGTGTTAGTTGACAGTTGTCGAACATAATACACAAATCTCGTATATTATTGTTTTCCAGGTGAAAACTCACAGTGAAGTTTGATAAATGCCTCTAATACCTGCATACAATTATTACGGCTACAACATAAAAACAGTTATCTAAATAAGTTAATTTTCTGTTAAATTATCTAAATCAAGGTTCATATAACACAAGAATATACATTATTTTATTTTATTAATTATTATTATTATGAAGCTTTCGCAGGCCTTAGAGGCCCATCGCTTTTGGTGTGAGTATATAGTACCTACCTAAATAATGAATAACGGTACCACGAAGATCAGTTACTTGACAGAAATACACATTACACGTAGCTAACGGTTTTCTTTGTAATCGTGTTTGAAGATGGCAGGACATGTGAAAAATTTTTTTTTGTAAAAGTTAAAGTATGAGCGACTCTGCAACTAATTGGTTGCAAAAGGTTTGTAGGATATCAAGTATAGATCTTTGTTCTTATCCTCGTTGTCGCGTGCCAAACTCATGACACATGGTGATGTGGTGGGCATCATGCATTGGACAACCGCATTATAACCCCTTGTTCGTTCGAACACAGGTACTCAATTATTTAAAGCGATTGGGTAGATCAAGTAGGAGATTTGAACTGCCGACTTTACGCACCGGAGCCCAGTGCTTTAACCACTGAACCAAGCGGGCGCTTATTCCGCTATAGTTTACAGAATTTCTTATTTAGATGAAATAATGCTATTTTTTAGATATTGAACGAAAATTACAACTTAATGATGGCTATACTGCTTTATCTTAATTGAGAAGTTGCGATCTTCTCTATTATGCCTGTGGCAAGGACATATACGACCTGCAGCTTAACGTGACCTTACTCCAGGGAAGATAGCAGAATGAAACGATTCTGCATGGATAAACATTTTTGGGTTTCTTATTTGTCCGAGGGTGAAAAATGTGCCTCTTTGGCTATTCAATTATTTATACGAAATTTTTGTTCGGTGGAAACATATTTTTAGTTTCCTCTCATATTAGACGATTGTAGTTCTTAATCAAGAACAATGCTATGAATTACAACTCTTTTA
>JABXWE010002176.1:0-67301 GCA_014611495.1 Limonius californicus | reverse complement strand
CCTGTAAATTTCACACAAGACACATTTTATTGAAATCATTTAATTGAAAAAATACTTCTGAAACATTATTAACCGACCGCGAAGTTTGTTAAATTTATTTGATTTACTCGATTGCCTGAATAGTTCGAATTTGTGCGTGAAGAACGAAACCGCGTACCGCTTTCGGAGAAGAACCTGCATATCAAAAATACTCTGCAAAACGCTTTAATAGTGCTACCGACACTAAATCACCTGACTTAAATCCCTTGCATTTTTACATATGAAGCCATCTCAAAAATCTTGTGCATGCATCATCTGTTGGCGACTTAAATATTTTACAATGCATCGCATATTAGAAATTTACCAGGGATTTAAAGAGCGCAACAATGTTTAACCAGAAGACTAACATGTTTAAATGTTAATGGGAGCAATTTTGAGCATTTATTGTGATTGTTTAATGATTTTAATTTTTATACGTTTATTTTTTAATTTTCTAATTGTTGGTTTAATCTAAAAAAGTTTTTCCAATATTTTATTGACATTTAACTAATTACTTTTGAAAACAGTGAGTAATTTAAAATTTATTATTTGATTTATGACAAGTTCATATAGTATATCTCAAGTTATAGCATAATTACTTTCTTTACATTTTATGTACTTAAAACAGAGTGGCCCAATGAAAAAAATTAACGACAAAAATGTTTTAACAAATTTTTATATTGAATAAACTGTATTAAATTAAATTTAGGTTATACATAAATCAGTTTGGGGTGAAAACCACCCCCTAACGGCCCAACCCCTCTTAGGTTTGTTTTTCAAATTCTACTTAAGTTATTATACTTACCTGTGATTCTTTGCCAAATTTGGTGAAAATAGCTTTATCAGCTCCACTGACATTCAAGAAAAAATTTGTTTAAGCCCTGTAACTCTATAGAAGTACATACACATTTCGATGACTGTTTATCTAGACTTTAGGCTAATTTTGAAGAGTTCTATGTGCCCTTAAAGTTTTGAAACATTATTCTGAAAAGCCTGGCATCGTCAGTATAAGGAAAGCAGTATTACTTACATGTATGGGTCTGTAAAAAATGTAAAACATGAAGCTATGGCCTTTACAAAACGACGGTAAATTGTAAAACTTCACAGTTCACACAAGTTTCTTAAGAACAAACCATGTGCAAAGCTTTAAGTGTCCTTTAGGAAACTATTAGCTTACTTTTTCTCTATTATCAAGACATGATAAATTTGAGTAAGGCAACTAACATTAACATATTTTGCCTCTGTAAAATTCTAAATTAGATTGTAAATTTGTAGGGTCGTTTAGATTCTGTTATGTATACATGTAAGGTATTTGTAATATCATTCTTATTTCGTTTATACACCAATTTAACAGTTTTAGCCTGGACTATGTATTTGTTTAATAAGCTAGAAACTCTTTTCCTGATTTTTACAAAATATATAAATATATGTTAATAACGAAGACAAAATATTTGCTGCTAGTGCTTATTCCTTACTTACTTGTCGATTGCTCACCATCTAGCTCCTATTTTTCCAAACTTGGGACAAACTGCCATTAACCCAGCTAGATACACACAAAAAAAACTTGTGCATTAAATCACAAATTTTGTATAGTAACATAACCTGACTGTTTCATATAATTGTGTTATTAACTATTGTAATTGGCTTACACCACCAATGTGTATGTCCGTGAAAATTCGCCTATTTGACACCAGAATCCCTGCATTACTCATCTGCTGAAAATAATTTCTTCCCAATCGCAAATATGCTGCACTAAACTATAGTACGAAATAATGCAAAAGTTTGGACTTGAACGATTGTTTTTATAATTAGTCAACGTCATTTTTCAATGTACTGTATGAAATTGAATATATTATAGTAGATCACAAAACAATATACAATCACAATTAACAATATTAATAACAGTAACCAAGAAACTTTTCAGAAAGAATAAAAAAAATTCGGAAATGATACTTCAACACCTCTGAACACGTTCTGCAATGATATCAAAATACAACTGAAGTTTTCAAAGCTTGTAGTCGATGCTGCAAGTTTGTTTACTGTTTACGTTTCCTTCTAAGAAGTTACATTCCCTTACTTCAGCCCTCTCATGCCATGTCGCTATGCAGATATTACTGTAAAGCTCTAAATAAATTTATCGATAACAATTGACACAAACTAATATGTTATTACAAAATTCTGCATTTAAAAGTATTTGAAAACAGTATCGGTGCAGCCCTGTTTTACTGGTATGTGATGTCAGATGTTTGTTTTATTTTCGATTTTAACATTCCACTTGTTTGAATTCTAAACATTTACATAAATATTTTAGCTCTTTAAACAATTTAAAATTAATGAACGGTAATGGCATGGCAACAACCTTCCAAAGCAATAACCTACACTGAAAGTATTAATGTTTAAATAATCATTTTTATGGGCTGTTTCTTCAAATTATTTAATCTCGTCGGAACAGCCAAAAAATATTTTCATTGTCCAATATACAGGGCGTCAGTTGGAAAACGTACAATGTGTTATAACTGTGGAAGAGGTATTGAAAATTTTTACAAATCGTTTCTACAACATGGAGGGGGCATCATCATAACTCATAAGGTAACCCTCCCCATACAAACACTTAGGTTCTAGGCACCCTAAAAAAATGTCATATAGTAACACTCCCTTCATGTTCATCATTGAAAAGGTTTACAAAATGCTGTTATTTAGTAGCAAACATATTTTTTGCTTAATTTGTTTCGACTAATTGAGATATAAAACTCAAGAAAGCTCAGAAACAATTATTTTAATTCAAATTTTAAATATTAGATAAAACGTTCAAAATAATTTTTTTTATTCCCTAGGCAATAGTAAAGTCTATTCTCGAATTCTCTCCAAACATTTTGAAAGGTTTGTAGCGGAATAGAGTTACCTTAGGACTCGATGAATCCCCTTCATGTTGCAGTACCGGCTTCTCGAAATTTTGAATATCTCTTTTACTTCCAGAGATATGACAACTTTTACATTTTCAAGTTGTACACGGTATGTGTGTATTTCACAAATTGCAGCATAACTGAATCCTCCCTTGTACAGCCTTCTTGATACTTATGTGTGTAAACCATGTTGTAGTAGCTTCAAAGCTAATTAATTTTGTTTTTCACAAAGAGTATTTAATGTTTGAATTGTCCTGAAAATTCTCCACATAAACTGGCTCTACACTTATTTAGCACCAATGGCATAAAACTAGGGGAACACAACTTCGCAATATGGAAGGGGAGGGAGTAGATAGTAGGGGGTCCCATATGGATGAAAGGGTTAGGTATTGATAAATCGTTCGCTGAAAAACGAATGGAGAAGAATAAACCTAGGCCACAAAAATGTCTTAATTTGAGCTTGTTTTTATTTCTATCATAAATACTAGTTAATCGCTAGTAAATATTGTCTTAAAAAATGTACATAAAAAGACCTTATATCTCAATAAAGGCCAATTCTTTTAAGCAACAGTAAATCGAATTTAAAGAATATTAGATCAAAATACGTTTCATTTAAGCTGGAAACTATTTCTGTTTGTGGTATATGGCAAATTTTACATTAAATCAGCAACCTAAATTTAAGGTGAAGGCAAGCCAAAATTTGCAGCAAATGCAGAAAAAATATTGCTAGTAAATGTAATAGAACTATGAAGTCTCTTTTAATCATCAGAAGAAACTGTAATTAAAGCAAGTAAATATAATGTAATAATGGTGAGGCTCTACACACCCAATGAAGGAGTTTGGCCTGCATAGCAGAAAGCCACAACTCACGTATCCTTGCTCTCACACTCGGTTGGCGCATGTCAAATTCATGAGATGTGGTGGGCATATGTATGAGACAACCGCATAATTACCCCTTGTTCATTTGAACTGCCTGCTAACCAGGCATCAAAGGATTTGAACTCCCAACCTTCTGCAACAGAGCCTAGTACTCTAACCACTGAACCACACTCGAGCTGAAGTAAATATACTTCAAACAAAAATTATAACGTAATATTTTATTTAGAAAAAATAAGGTGCAGTTGGTTATTTTTTTATGCAACTGATGGCATTTTACCAAACCATAATTTCTGAGGCAGATGCTGTGTTTCAATTGTTGTAGTTGCTGTAAAAATAGACTGTGTTGAAACCAAATAATAGTTTTTGTAATATTTTCCCAAGTGTTGCGTGAACACCTGTCATTTGTAGGTTAAGTTTATTTTTGAGTGGAATTATTGCTAGCCACAGTAATCAGAATCTGTATTTGCCCAAAAAGGAAGCAGAAGTAATCGTAACATTTCATGAAATAGAAAGACAACAATTTATTGCTGAAAATCATGGAGTCCCTCAATCTGAGTCTAGTGCGAACATTTCGAAATATGGGAGAACACTGAAAACATGCAGGATTTGCAAAAAGGTAACAAGTGGTAGATAGGATTTCTAAAATAACAAGCCTAAAGAGAGTGGTGGTGTGTCACAACTAGTTTTTCCAAAATCATCATTTTCAAACACAATGTAGAAATCTCATAAACTTCCAGCAACAGACAGTAAGTTTCAACTGTATTGAAGATCAGCAAAAGGGCCTCAGTTAAGGTTCACAAACATATAATCTGGCAGGAAGCTGAATGTTGAAGGATTCTCTAACAGATGAATCAAGATTTTTTTTAATGAGGGAACTGCTGAACTGACGTTTTAGAAGATAATGAGGTACCTATAGCTGCAATCATTGTTGATAGGTTCTTGTTTGTACCGCATGCAGCTGCAGCTTGTCAAAATTATCTCAGAAACCAATTTATTGCAACATTAAATTGGGCCGCATGTAGTCCCGACCTTAACCTCATAGAACACCTATGGAATATCATGGGGAGGCAATTTAGAGTACACAGAAATCCCCAAATCACACTAAACGAGTTGTTCTTCAGGAAAAATTGACCAAGAACCTGTCAACAACCTAATGTTTATGTATAAACCATCGCTGTAAAGTGGTAAGAGGGAGCAACAGCAAATATTCACTACAAAGTTAAGTTTATTTTGTTATATTATATGACTATTACTGTTTCTTTTAATTTACTGCTTTGCAACCTTGCTTAAATTTATAAAATAAATCAAGTGTTTTTTCTATGTGGTAATAAAGTTTATGCCAGAAATTAGAAACGACTCATTTGCCTCAATCAAAAAATATGGTAAATTTTTTGTGAAAAATGTAATTACAATTATCGAAACTAAATTTTTGCAGTGCAATTAATGCAGTAACTTTTATTTAAAATAAGACCCTTCAGAAAAGTTGATTAAAACTTATTTAAAAAATAGTATGGATCTGTATGAAAATGAAATTTGAATACAATATTGCAGTAGAATCCACAGGGATCAGTCAAGACCATCACACAGTTAGCCCAAATAACAAGTGCAGAGAAAGTCAGGAAGGAGTACAGTAACACCCTATGTCCTAGCAGAGAATAACAAATTTATTATATTATATTTACTTTGCTAACAAAAAGCAAGGAAAATACATACTTAAATGTGTGGTACTGTATGTATTTTGTTGAATTATCATTAATGTTAATAAATTTAGATAATATCTTCCTCAAATTAAAATAGTAAAAGAATTATTTTATTGTCCTATGTGAAATCAATTAACCATTACATACTTACATAAACGTTTTATTTACCAAATTTCATAAAACAAAAAGGATTTATTTTATTAAGTAAACAAAACATTTAATAAAGGTGGAAATTTATTTATTTGAAAATATTTCGAAATATAAGTTCAAGGTTAACTTAAAAAAAGGAAGTTAGGAAAATATGGCCAGATCAAGCCCAAAGAAATACTGGTGGAAGGGTCTCTTATTTTTTGCAGGGAGTCCCACAATTATAGTAATGCAACTGCCTCTGTTATCAGGTAGCAAGGTTGAAAGTGAAATAACTCTTTTCACGGGTACAACCCAGTTCGGTAGAATATAAAAATAATTAATAGAGCAGGTACTGTTTTGTACTACTTATTGCGCCAAAATCTTTTTGGGTCTACAATTTTGCCCAGATGATTTAGGGCATTTTAAATTACTGCAAATTTATTTCTATCACAAATACAGATTTTATATTATACAATGCAAACACAAAACAAATGACAAAACTACTGCAAACATTAAGTTAGGTTATGTTACTATACCAAGTTTCGACTGTTGGCCACCTAGTGGTAAAAACTGAACTCACACACAACTACTTTCAACTTTTACTTTTCTTTAGTACTCAATTGATTACTATTCGACAATATAAAGCAAGATGTTAATTGTTTTTGTTTTTTTAGAACTAAAAGCACCAAGACCACTGGCTGTTTTATTTTTTCAAATAAATATCAATCCAGGTGGCCAATATACACCCATCTAAATGTAAGTTAAAACATAAACTGACATTACTTTTCACTTTCGATTTCACTGTCAACTTTCTTATTTTAAATGGAGCAAATACTGAGACTGTTTATGTTAGTATGGAGTAGAGATCAACATCTTAGATTTAGACCTAAAAATGTTTCTTTTATTTGTGTTTTAATATATGACTTTTCATTTAAAACAAGAAAATATCTGATCATTGCTGGCAAAAATGGAAGTAAAAATTAACATCTGCTTACGTTCCTCGTTTAACATTTAGGTGTATATTAACAAGCACAGTTTGGGAAATGAAAAACATTAATAATTAATTTATAAACTCGGAATTTCAAATTTTTTTATTTATCTTACACTAATATTTAAACTGTGAATGATTTAATGTACTTGTGCTTATAAAATTGCAGAAGTTAATTAAACCACAGAATTAGTCCATTAAGTAATACTTTATTATTAATATTGTAAACGTGAAACATTTACTAAACATTTTAATGATAAACAATACAAGTTTATGGAATTGCTGCATGTCGTCGATTTATTAATGAAGCAAATTCTCGCATTGTGCAGAAAATAACATTTAGAAACACCTTTTCTGAAACAATTACCAATGCGCTTTTATTGTTTATTTCAAATGTTTCACAAAGTGACAGAAATGTTGAAATTTAATAGTAGTTGATGTTGTAGTCAATCTCTTACCAAATGCTATCCTCTGTGATTCCTCCACCTGCTCTTTCAGCCAACAGCTGATTGGCTTTGGCTTTGAAACATAACCTAAATAACATAACTACAGCATACATAAATTTACATAAATACTCAATTTGAACACCCCCACACGATCTATAAAAAGATAAGAGATATGGTTTGCAAAATGATCATAATTCTAATACACAATTTGATATTAAAGAACAATAGGCATGTAAAAAAATATTATATATATGCTGCTCAACAGTTAGAAAATGGAGTTGCATTTCTAAAATGAACATGTTGAAAAACATGAAGTTATATAAAAACATGACAAAGTAAAGCCTTATTCTAAGCATATAACCTATAAATGTAACTTTGTTATTTCAGTAGAATACCTTACAATTTAAAATTATCTAAATCAAAAATAGCTTAATACTAGTAAAATTAACTCCATATTTGACCATGGATAAAATCCGAGCCTGGTATGTGCTAAAATCTGTAAACCACAATTACAACTGATATCTTGCTGGTCCATACTACCTGTAAAAATATGTACCACCAACACTGTCCACTGGATTCGGATGTATAAATCAAAATAAACGAGTGCATACATGTTTAGCAATTTCCTATTACCATCATCATCATCAATCTACTTCTATTTTAAGCAACATAAATAAAAAGAACACAAAAAATCATTTGTAAATTATGCAATAGCTGCAACCACTCCCAAATAGGTACATTTAAAAAAATCACATTAAACAACAGTTTTGAAATAGTATCAGTAATACAACAATTATCAGAAATATAAAATCCGCAAGTTGTGGAAAAACTGGGATCAGCTCTAAATAAGACCCTATTGAAGGTTGCTTTATTATGTCCTTTTAGCTAGATCTGTAAAAAGTTTACAATGCATGTACAAAATATGGATGCCATCCACTTCCTGTATACTGCTGTTCCTAAAATAAAGCTCCGCACTCCGGTACATCAAATATATCAACAGACAGTGTTCACAGTACACACATATTTCAAACAGCCAATATATATCTAGTACTCAAAATTATGCAATGCAATGACACATTAAATCGGGGATATAAACATATATAATAGTGCAAGCAGTAACAACTTAGAGAAATTTAAAACTTAAAAACATCTCATAGATATATGTACAAATATTGGTTTTCATGTGGACGTATGATAAAAACTTCAATATCATTAAGATTACTTACGCTTCTATGATTATTAATTTTCTTGACCACTGTTGGCTGCTCCATATCCGTAAGTAGAAAATCCGTATTGACTTGGCGGCATGCCGGGCGGAGCCGAGCCTTGAGCTTGACCTCCGTAATAACCTACCAACAAATATGTAAATGAATCAACTGTTTTAAAGTTAATTATTTGTGTAATTGTTACAACTCCAATACAACCATAGCACCATATTTTAATTTTTACAAGTACGTATATATCAGTTATCATTTTCTTTTCCCTGTTTATAGTAAATACAAACACAAACAAACTAGGGAAAGCAGAAGGGAAAACCTCAATCCTAGTACAATTGAATTACTGGGTTCATAAAAAAGTAATAATAGGGAAGCAGTCAGCAAATTTGGAAATCTAATCCAAAAAGTGTAAAGGAAAAAAAATCAAGCAGATGAAGTCATTAGCAATGGTAAGGGATAATGGGAAACAACAAAATAAGAAATGAATAAATTAAGTAACAGACAAAATATCAAAAATGAAAGGGATACAAGTAATTCCCAGATCAGATTAGGCAGCAATTACCACAGAATATAAGTTTCTGAAAAATAATATCAATATATTTTATACTTTGTTGCATATTCGCGCAAATGAACAAATGCCTACAAAGAGGAACATATTTCACCACATATAATAGATCAAGAACTGAAATGGTTTGAAGTGCTATAGATCCTGTTAGCATAACAACAAATGTACGTTAATTACCTGCAGATGCTTGGTAATTGCCATAAGATTGCTGATAAACACCTCCTGGAGCTTGCGTGGTGGCACATGCTACTGCCGATGTTGCCGTCTGAACTGGTTGTGTTCCAGTCTGAACCACCTAAAAAGAGAAAAAAAATAAATTCATGGTTCACCCTCACTCTAATTTCACCGCTAATGTTTTATTAATCAACATTTACTTAATCCACTACTCTTAATTAATGTTTAGCACAAGAAAATATTTAACAGTTGTTTTAAGGTTTTATATAAATTTGTACAAACAACATTTGTATCGCAGGAAGCATCGGGTTATACTGCAATTCACACAGTGCTGTATTAAGTAACATTTATTCAGTACAGTAATAGATCCTTATATAAAATTAATACCAGATTTTCTTGTATCATGTTATCTGGATGACACCAGGTTTATCATGTTATCTGGATGAAACCAGGTTTCATGAACATAAAACCATAATCCTTTAGATTAATATGTCACACACAGTTCTGTATGGTTTGCTTATTTATAAAAATTACCATTACACAATTGTATACTTCAACATAAAAGTTTTATAGGGCATAAATAAGGATTTATGTAGCTTATCGTTGACTACAAATTTTATAGACTATATAAATGTCACCAAACATTTTATAATTTTTAGTACTTTTCAGGAAACAATTATTTGGAATGTAAAGTGTATTTCTATTTGTGTTATAATAAAGTACTGCGGCAATAATCCTTTCTGTTATACTAGTTACTGAACTGGGCAACAGACACCGTATTTTTACTTTTTTGTCACATTTTCCAGTACTTAATCTGAGAACAATATACATAAATAAAGTTATAATTCAACCTTACACACTTCGAGTATAACCTATAACTTTAAACATAAATATTTTTCTGACTAATAATTTTTTGCTTCTTTAACCTTGCATTTATTTCTATGCATGCTCCTAAATATTTGTGGTATGAATTTTGACCGCTTTACAAGGAACAGGAAAGAAACTTATTTCTTGCTGTATCACACAAATAAGCTGTTTTGTAGAACTGCATTTATTTTATAACCCAAAGGGTAAAGCTTTTGATCTTATTGCTATAGTTCAGCTCACGTAGCTTAGCCGGTAAAAGATTACAATTTACAAGTAGGCGAAATTTGACCCACCCGGACATAACGCCCATCTTACCGGTGGTTCTCAAACATTTATTAGTTCAAATGTAATAGCAAAAGTTTATTCTTTTCTGTTATACGTATTACAAACTAAATCGTATCAGCGCTACAACTTATTGTAATTGTCAGAATTCAATTTTTAGTAACAAATTTTATAGGGAACTGAATGTCATCAACATTTTTTTTTTGGAATATAGAAAAAGAAATTAAATTATAGGCACTAATTTTTGTCAGATTAGGTATTATGGCTATGGGCATTTTAAAAATAGAATTTAAGTGTGAAAACAACTCATTAGTGGATAATAGGAATGGGAAATAGGCAAATAAGTAAATACTTTAATGTTTATTAAACTGGTGGTCTATATGGAACAGTGAAAGCTAGTGGAATGTAAACCTATTTAGCTCGGTTACTGTAGGGAGCTTTCTTTTTCTTTAAATGTACATGTAAAATGCCTGAAAAGTGCTGACTTCACAAGCTTTAAAATTGGTGATCAATTTACTACAATATTTTCAAAGTGAGAAAGACAATGTAGGTCCCCAATACCTACAACTGCCGTGCAAAGAGTATGTAATAAGAAGTTTAGATATATTTTATTTTGTTAATTGTTTGCTGCCTTACTTCGTTGAAATTCATACTTTATATATTAATAATAATAATAGGCAATTTTTTTTCTGGGTGTTTATATTTGTATGAGAAATATCTAACTACGCTAAACACTTATTAGAACACAATCATGCATTGACATCAAATAATATAATAACATTTTTACACTTCTGTGATGATAAACGTAAATTGGATATACTCAAGGCCTTTCAAATTCATAAACACACCTTTACTGAATCAGCAAATTGAGCTCATAAATTCTCTGCTATTGGAAGTTTTGGAATAGAAGACCTGAGCCAAGCCCGAAACCAAGATCCAGTGTGCTGTTACCCTAGCTACTACAAATGTTTACCTCATTAAATGCTTTTGATAATGACATATTGTATGTCGAAATACGTATAAAATAAAAATAAATACTTGTTGAAATTGCCAATTATTATTATTAATATATATTTTATTTTATTTTAAGATTTTGATATGAGAAGATATGCAATTGATGAATTGATAAATACGACTACCAATTTAATGCAAGTGAAGAAGTTTGGGATATAAGCAAACAATATTATAAGTCAGACATGGGTAGGGACGGTTAATGAGACGATAAGGTACTCACTATGTGGAACGAATCTTTAAATTAAGTTTCTGCAGAAGTGTGGCAGAAGGTTATTGTATATATAATACATATATTATTATTATAATTTTAAGTTGGTGGGACCGGGAAAAAATAGCGGCAACCGAAATAAAACCAATAATAAATGTAGGGGAAAGAAATTCGGGGAGGATGACCATGTGTAATGTATGTATTGTACATAATGTATTTCTCTAAATTATTGTAAATGGGTACATGTTTCATTATAAATATTTAAAATCATTGTAAACATGAACGTTAAATATAAATACATTTATGGAGAACGATTAAGCTCTGTACTTGTTTGGATCACAGCATCGATTACCTGTGTGCAAATATAAAACACATACTTGCAGACAAGTAAACAACGATTAGAACAACTGTAAACACGTGCTTGAACGTCGTAGCGTAAGTCCTATTACCGAGCATGTAAAATTTCGCCTATCTGCAAATTTTAATCTTTTACCGGCTAAACTAAGTGAGATGATGTGTAGCACCGGCTATACTATTCCCCCTTAGGATAAGGTTGGGAAAATGATTTTACAGTTTAAAGTCGCATCATGTAACTGATACTACAACTGTAGATCTTATACTACAGGGACCGGCAGAAAAACCGGACGGTTTTGAAATGGTTTTTACGTTTTTCCTATTTGAGGTAGAAAAAGACAATTGGTTGCTTCAATCAACGCCATTTAATTTAGTGACAGCTAAAATGCAGCAGTGGAACCCAAGCCACCATGCTTTCACAGTAGAAACCTACTTTAAAACTGGTGATTCTGTAGTCAATACTCAGCGATTGTTCCGAAGACAGTTCAATATCGGTCGTCATGGTGCTACACCCAGCCGAAATGCAATAATGCGCTGGGTCAGAAATTTTAGGCAAACATCTTTGGCTGTGAAGAAGAAACCTCCTGGCCGCCCACTGTTCGTACTCCGGAAAATGTCCAGGCTTTGCGATAGGCAGTTGAAAGGAGTCCACGTCGGTCGGCCAGCCAACACGCTGCTGCTTTGAACATATCAGACCGTAGTGCTCGAAGGATGCTTCACCTGGACCTCCATTTTCACCCATATAAAATCGTGACAGTCCAAGAACTTAGTGAACGTGACTACCAAATGCGAAGCGAGTGTGCCCAGTCAATTCTGAACATTCTTAATGATAACAGTATCGTTCTAATGTCCGATGAAGCCCATTTTCATCTCTCTGGGTATGTAAACCGGCAAAATTTTCGATATTGGTCGGCGAATAATCCTCGTGAACTTTACGAAAGACTACTTCATTGTGAACACGTGACGGTCTGGTGCGCTGTAGCAAATTTCGGAGTAATAGGTCCATATTTTTATGAAGAGGACGGACACGCTGTTTCCGTTAATTCAGCTCGTTATGTGCAAATGCTGAATAACTTCCTCGCACCAGAGTTGGCTCGGAATGGAATCAATCCTGCAAAACATATGGTTCCAACAAGATGGGGCTACTGCACATACGGCGAGAGCGTCAATGGCCGTGGTTCAAGAAATATTTCCGGGACGTGTCATTTCCAGAAATGGAGACCTCGCTTGGCCTCCGCGCTCACCAGACCTCACGGTGTGCGATTATTTCCTCTGGGGATATCTGAAGTCGAAAGTTTACGTGAGAAGACCACGTACCATTCAAGAGTTAAAATTAGCAATTCGTAATGAAATACAAGCCATACCAAACGACATGGTACCGAGGGCGATGAGAAATTTCCGAACACGGCTGCAGCACTGTGCCAGAAATGGTGGTCGTCACTTATCAGACATAATTTTCAAATAAAGTAATTAAAGATATATTTTAGTAAATGGCAATTCTTTTTCTCTCATTTTTCGTAATATAAATGTATGTTGTTGTAATTTCGTAATTTTTAAAACCATTTCAAAACCGTCCCGTTATTCTGAAGGTCCCTGTATATAACTAAATAAAAGTTTTGAATCTTGTTAATAGTTAAACTTAATATATCAAATGCTATAACGAAAAGTTAGCAAAGGTCCTTTAAGCCTATTCAAATTTGTAGTACACTCTTAAAAGAGAAGATCGTCAAGCAGTCTCTGCAAGAATGACACTCAAAGAAAAACAAAGACAGGATCAAACACAATCTTTAAGACTGTGGTAAACACACTATTGTCTATATCAATATCCTAAAATAATAAATTTTAGGTTATTCACCTTAGGGTAAAACTACACGGACGGATTTATCGCTGCGTGTTTCACGCTGCAAGTCCCACGCCCAAGTGTAATGCATAGTTTTAAATGTACTGAACTAAAAGAACGTTAAACACGCAGCGTTTTGTGAGCGTGGACAGAAGCAACGCTGCATGCGATGCTGAATACGTCGGGCGGAGATAACATCAAGAGTGCAACATATTGTTTTGTCTAGAAGTAAACTACACGACCGGCGTATTAAACGCTGATTACAGTCTCAGTCGAAATTAACAATTCATCGGTGGATCTGCGATCTGCAATTACTCGTGAAAGATGTTCGATACGGAGAGGTTCATAAGTGAAGTAGAGAAACACCCTGCTCTACTATTCACAGACATTCGATAATAACAGAAGAACTTTTCACGGTATTGTCTATGTTCATTAAATTTTAAATGAAATTGTCCTGGAGATAGTCTGTTCCGAAGAATGGGATTTATCCACCAATGATGATTTCTGTTTCGTTTGTTTCTTAATCGTAAATACACACTCATTGCAGCAATACAACCTACTTGTACAACATCCATTATGCCACCGACTGTATTAATGACGATATCAATGCTGTCGTAGTCGCCAGACGCCGTGGCGTATTACTCGCAGCGTGAAACACGCAGCGATAAATCCGTCCGTGTAGTTTTACCCTTAAAATCCAGTCCTTTAATTTTGGAATAGGCATCAAATAACATTTTGTTATTAATATTTTTATTTTATCTTAAAGAGACTCTATCATGCCCAGCATTGCTATTATTTTTCAGACACCTTATACAAACAATACAGATTTATGTATTAATTCTTAATGGTTACAGAAAATATAATTATACAAACTTTTTCACAAACATGATGGAAACATCATGTAACTGTTTTTAGGATAGTGCAGTAGATTAATAAACAGTATTTTGGAAATTATTATAATAGCACAATTTATTTGTTATTCAAAAAATTACAGAAGTCAATTAAATTTCAATTAGTTGAGTGATCCATCACCTATTTTATTTAGTTCAGGAAACTATAATTTTTCCACACTAATCATACCTTGGCTTTCATTTGTGTTTCAATTGCTTCAGCTTCCTTATGTTTGCCCAGACTTCGGTAATACTCTGCCCACTGAGCACTGTAATCTGGTTGTGAGCCATTAGCTGCTGGAGCAACTTGGTTACTTATTGGGGCACCAGGTGCTGGACCTGTTGCTGCTCCGGATGCCTGTGGAGCTGAAGTAGCCACTCCTTTATTCTTAGCCTATAAAAAAAATTATTAGTATATAGGCTGATGCACTGGACTGCACAAGACTTATTCTATTACGCTGTTTTTAATTATGGATTTTATAAAACACCTCCGACCCTTACTAAGATTAAGATAAACATATAACAATATCTGTATTACTCAAACAAGTTAATTTGGGTACCAAGCCAAATTAAGAAATATAGTAAAAATGAAGTAAAATTAAATATAAGTCACAGTAGAATATAGTTCAAAACATGGGAGTACACATTAGAACATCCTAGTCAATATAAAACACAATAAATTATAATATAAGTACCTCCCAACCTTACTAACACAATGCATTTAATAGCAGGGTGTTGTTTGAAGATGTGGCTAAACCATGTACAAATGGAGCTAGACACAGTGCAATACACACTGTGCTAGTTAAATCGGGGGAAAAGCTGAAGTCGTATTAAGCCGAAATGTATTCTGTATCTGATGCACTCACCCAAGTTAGCCCAAGTGAATGCATATTATTTTTCTATGATTCATGGCTGCCACTATTCTTCGTAAATTTCTAATACTATGTTACCTGCTGTTCAATTACTTCGGCTTCTCTGTGCATTCCCAGCGATCTGTAATATTCTGCCCACTGAAGGGAATAATCAGGTTGTCCAGTAACAGGGTTGACTTGCACAGAACCTGTTGGCTGTGAGGCATTCTCACCACTTTGTGCTGGCACGCCCCACTGCTGTTGGAAAGTAGGAGCTCCCCAATTTTGAGGTGCATATCCTTGTGGTCCCATCCCAGGGTAAGCCTGCAAAATTTAAGGTGTATTCAAATATTGAAGTCGTGTCACAAACTGAATTCTGCACAAAAGTGCAGAGAAACATCTGACAGAAAATGCCTTTTTATACAGTTACAGCGCTTTCTGTGTTTCTGCAAACTAATGAAATATAAAAAATGTAAACACTGTAATAAAATATGTACGGACACACTAAACATTTGTGTCATATACAGAATTTACTTCTGGTATTTCAGGATACTATTAAAATACAAAAACCTGTTGCAACTCTGCAACAAAATATTGACCGACTCATACCATCTAAAGTTGTCTGTTTTCTAGTGACCATAGAAGTTTAAATGAATTGTATTAGGCACATTAAAAATTTAAAATGGATACGAACCAGAATTCAAAAACAAAAGTTCAGGTGAACAAGGTTCTCAAAATGCTTTACCAAGATTACAACAAGCTGAAATATAAAGTCTTAAAACTCTGCAAGGAAATATGTACAAACACATTTCCTTTTTACTACACAAGGTTCCAATTCCAATAAAGATACACAATACTAACCGTTGGAAGATTATTGCTAACGCCTGTGGAGGTAAAATTGAGTGGCATTTGTACTTTTTCACTAATTATTCGCTTTGCAGTTTCTATTTGTTCTGGTTCTCCTCGAATAATAAATGTTTTGTCTTGTTGATTCTGCGACCTTCTGTCCAATTCGCAATGTGCTCCTGACTGTTGGTTTATTAACTTTATTGTTTCACCTCCTAAAAAAAAAAGTTACTATTGCAGGCTTAAATAATATGATATCAACAATAATAAATTAGAATATGGTACAGTAGAACCATTGTGGCTTTGCGGTCAAGGTAGGCCATGAAAGGTGCTGTGTTCATAACTGATTTCACTAATTTGGTAATACATCAAGCAGCGCTAGGACCTCCTCGGTGGGCGCACCCCCCCCCCCGCCCGTCTAAAATATAATAGCACCCGGCAAACATTTTTGTTGATATTGAACGAAACAATTCCGCTAGTCATACAAGTCGTCCAAATTCGACTGTGTTTATTTTTCGGCCGAGACCTTGAAATTCAGCATTTATGTAGACAAAATGCAAGCCACGTGCGCTATATGATTGGCCGTGATTCAGTCATCGTACGAGTGCGAGCCATATCTTGTATTCATTTTCAGTATCATTCACCGTACGAGTGCATACACTCTGCGAGTGTCAAAGCAGAACCGCCGGCCACACCAACTCAAAGCACAGACATTCTGGAATTAATTAAGAGTGGAAAAATCAATTCCCATGCTTAATTTTCTCTTTAAAAGGTGAAGAAGAAGGTATGCTGTGCTGTATTTGTTCTAAATATGCTCTCCGCAGTAAAAAAGGCAGTGATATTTGGTTAAAAACCCATGTACAACAATGCGTCGAGATAGCATAACTCATTATTCTAAATCTCATATCCACGAAGCTGGGTCTAAACGTGCTGCAGAAGCAAGCGACTTAGAAATTTCTGGCAGTGGCAAAATTGAAAAAAGTGTTTCTGCATTAAACAGGCTTCAAAGTGATGCTTTTATTGGTGCCCTAAAAACTATATTTGGCTTACAAAAAATTAACTTCCATTATGTCTCTCTACAAGAATTTGTTGGAGTTTTTGCAAGCAAATGGGCTGTAAATATTTAAATCATCTTATTGGAGGTAAGAATGCTACATACATATCAGACCAAACAGCGCAAGAATTGCTGGAAGTGTTAGCTGCAAAAGCGAGGCCCAAAGTTATAACCAATATTAGAACCAGCGAATACTATAGCGTTATTTGTGATGAAACAACAGGTATTTTTGTCTCTAAACAACTAATAGTTTACATAAAATACGTCAGCTAAAATTCAAACCTGCAGTAGCATTTCACTGAGTAGCTGAAATCGTCGATGGAAAAGCACCAACAATTACACACAAAATAATCGAAATTTTGCAAAATTACTGGCTGCCATTGAATAAACTTGTGGGATTTAGGGTCAGAAGGTGCAGCTGTAATGACAGGACAACGTAATGGTGTTTCAAAACTACTGAAAGACAGAACTGACTGACTGACTAGGTCATCCTGAAGCAGCTATTTTTCTTTTTTCAATATTCTGCTGTGCGTATGGCAGGGCTTACTGAATTACAAAAAATGTCGAAAGGCCCAGATATAAAACTAAAATTGGCTAGTGATACGAGTTGGCTCTCACATGATGGTCAGTCCAAGCACTTCGTCGTTCGTTTATTGTCGTAATTGCTACTTTGGAGGGAGAAGCTACTGAAAGACATGATGCAACTGCCGTTGGACTTTGGACATGCAAACATGATTTTATAGCAACCTTATTAATATTTTCAGACGCTTTGTCGTTATTGACCATTTTAGCCAAATCTTGGCAACGAGAAGACACAGACATTACAATCAAACGAGAAGTTTTAAATGAAACAAGACGTTTTAAAGCAGCTTTTGATAACACCTGGAAAGCATTTTTGTAGCCTGATTCATTTGTTGTAAAATGATTGGTACAGTGAACATTCAAAATTCTGCTGAAAAGGAATCTTCTTCTTCTTCTGTATATAGGCCAACGGCCTGTTAATTACCTACAACAGAGTAGGTTCTGTGAAACAGAATGACACCACACAGTACCTCGATTTACTCTTAAAATCACTATTCTACATATGGTAGTCCACCGCCAATTGAAAAATTTGCTGCTGAAAACGAATTTAGGGTTGCATTGCCAATGTTAAAAAGTTCGGAGTACAGAAATTTCACTAAACGATACTGCTTGATAAGATTAACTAAACACCGAGAAATCATGCCCAATATTAGCAAACTTGCAAATATTGCACTTACATTGGCAGTTTCCTCGGTACACTGTGAAAGAGGATTTTCAGGTTTAAAAAGGATTAAAACACGTTTAAGCAACAGAGAATGAAGCAACTGCTTCTTTTGATTTTGAAGGTGCTGCTGAGGAGTGGGCATCGCAGAAGAAAAGAAGAATAAACGTATAAATATGTCTATTTATATTTTAAAATATGTAGTGTTCCGAATTTGTGTTTTTTATTTATTTATTTTATATGTAATTTTATTGTTTGTAATTTTCTATGTGTATAATATCAACGAGACTTAGTGACAATGTTCAATGAAAAATAAAATACTATATCACATTGTTTGTTAAAAACTAAAGCTGAACACAAAAAAATTATTTTTTTTTAACAGAGTAATGTTTAAAGATCGCCTCAATATGCATTTCAGCATGCCATGCTCAAGAAAAAATCGCTGGGGTTCGTGCTTCCGGCTTCATTTCTTTACCGCCGGCCTAAAATTTATTTCTAGCTAGAACACTGCATCAAGTGAAATAATGTCATATATACGTAAAGTTTGGTTATACTGTAACTGTCAATAAATCAGTAGCGGTGATTGCAGGAATTCGTAAAATCTGTTTTTACACTACAATGTGTAGCATAACTACTTAAATTTAAAAGCTTTTAGTATTCCACTGATGTATCCTGTCATTTTATCTAAATGAGGTTAACAAGTTAATGTCAGTTTGATAAATGTCAAAAAGTGTTACTAATATGAAGCTTAGAAATTGCTAGATTTTAATAATAATTCTGTTATTTGTCGGAACCGAAGTTGCAACGGTTCTGCCGTACTTGGTAACTTTCATACTCTTCTATTAAGAATTTCTTTAAATTAATATCAGAAATGAAAAATATGCTTAGCACGGTTCATTTTATGAAGGGCAATATTTTTTTATGATTATGAAATACTTGCCCCTTCCAATAATTACACCACACTTCGAACTAGGAACAGTAAAAGTGACTTCTTGGGGTTGCTGCTGAGTTCGTCGTTCATCCCAACCTCCAAATTCTTGATTACCATTTCGATTTCCTCTGTTTTCAAATCTGTCTCCTCGACCACGTCCACGATTTCCACCATCCTCCCTTCTGCACACACTGTCAATTAATTCTTCTATACGCTGACGAGCCTGAAAAATTAAATGCATAAGATAAATTTGTACATTATAGCAAATAAGTAATATTTATATTTAATACTTTGGAACACCATAGAACATTCAGAAAAAATACTAAGGCTGCAAAGAGTAAGCAACTGAAACAAAAGCTTCTTTGTTGGCATTACTGGATGACAGATTATACAACTACTTGTAAGTATATGAGACGTATTACAATAGCAGGGAAAGACTGTTATAACATTTCTCAAACACCGAGTGCATTTCTTTCACTACAACTAGAAGATCAATAGAACTGTAACTTTAAATTTTTCCTGGTTATTGTAATAATATATATTATATCTTAATGTTACTGTTTTTATATAACAGGTAAATTATAGCCTCCATTTAAACAGCATAAGTAGCCATGCAGTCATATTTACACACAGTGCAAAGTGTCGGATTCTGATGGCCTACCAAAATATAAGTAAGCAGTGAGACATTACACATCATGCTTTATAATTGACCTTAAATTTTGGAATAATCATACACTGATACCAGTTTCTTTCTGTTAGTACAACTAAGTTTCATTACAGCTTCACTATTCATGCACTATAGACTAGTGACGAAATCCTTAGCATTTTGTTTTGTATTGTTTTCTACAGCTGCTTGATTTTTGTATTTAATTCGTTTCCGTTATTTTCATTTGTGCATTTTGTTTTATACACTAAAAAACAGTTCTTTTCAGAACTTCGCAACAATTTTATATCGATTTAAGTGTAAGTACACATAATCTAAATTATCAACCAAGTACTGCAACATTTTTTTCTACTTCAGTTTCTGGAACATCTTAACCATGCCACGAAAACACGTTGGAGTTAAAGGGAAAATATTACACTCCCAAGCCCGAGAAGTAATTTCAAATGTATTGCAATTTATGAAAGAAGAAGCGAACGAAGGAATGAAAATTCCATTGACCAATTTTAAAGCTCGGGTCCTGGCAGCTACAAAAATTGGTGAAAGTACGTATCGACAAATTAACCAACAAGCGAAGGATATAGAGATGCGACATGCATTGTTGTTTTCGTCGCCTTCGAAAAACCGATCATGAGCACCTCCAAAGAGCAACTTATGCAATGGAGAAATTGAAAGAATCCGTTCAATTATCCACAAATTTTACATAATTGAAAGGTATTTACGTACGTTGTTTAAATTGAGTATATATTAAGCAAAATATAATATTTTACTGACTCAATACAATTTTTTAATATGCAAAAATTAATTGAATACTGCTCATAAGGTGGCCATATACTCTTTCAGATATATTAATTGTTAATTAAAGTATTTCTCGTAACAGGTTTTCGCCAGAAAATTATTGATTCCGGAATAGATTTCCATGGAGGACTAACTACACTCGCTGGCATAATAAAAAAGATGGGATTTCAGTATGAGGCAAATAAAATAATCAAAATAAATTAAAAATTTTTCACTTTTGCAGGTGGAAGAAGACTGCTGACAAGAGACAGCTTTTGATGGAATCCTATGACATTCGAAAAAACTAATAGAATATTTAAAAAGTTTGCAACAATTTGTTAGAGAGGAGAGGCCAATAATTTTCGCTGATGAGTCCTACATTCATAGTTCACATGCACAAAACAATGAATGGCCTGACAGCTATAGCCCCAATTTAGGGCTTAAAAAACCTGTGTGTAAAGGGCAGCACCTAATAATGGTGCCTGCTGGTGGAAAGACTGGCTTTGTCCCAAATGCCTTGTTAATGTTTCGTTCTGGTAGGAAATATATAAAATATATTTGATAACATTCAACAATAATAAATTACAGGTACAAAAACAAAAAACCTTGGACTACCACGATGACATGAATCATGTTAATTTTTTAACGTGGGTGAAGAAGCAATTATTGCCAAATCTACCACCTAGGTCAGTTCTATTGATTGATAATGCTTCTTATTTTAACGTCAAAGTCGTAAAAGATCCTACGTCCACAACTTTAAAAAAGGATATAATTAATTGGCTTGTTGGAAGAAATATTCAACATAATGGTAAACAAACTAAACCGGAATTGTACGAAATAATCAAACAACATAAAACAACTAAACCTCAATATGTCCTGGATACTCTTATGAGTGAACATGGTCATCGAGTACTTCGTTTACCCCCTTATCACCCGTAATTTAACCCAAGTGAAAAAATTTGGGCTCTAGTTAAAAATTGGGTTGCTGCCAGAAACGTAACATTTAAATTAGCGGATGTAGAAGCATTGACAAAACAAAAATTTAATTAATTGTCGGACGAAGACTGGTGTAAAATATGTACTCAGGTCGATAAATGTGTAGAAGAAGATACTGTAAAATAGCATCTGTTTCATAATGCAATTGAACAATTTTCTTTTACAGTAAATACAGGTGATTCTGACTGGGATTCAGAAGAATAGTCTGAGACTGCCCATGATGACAATGATAATGAAACTGGAATGTCTGGGGTGCATCAACTTTAATTAATATATACTGGTATTAATAAAGCATACTTAAAAATACACATTGTATAATATAAAATATGAAGGTGTATGTAATTTTAATCTTTATATTATTTAGTAGTACATATTTGCAACAAGAAAAAAATATGAACAAAACTATGTAATATTAAAAATGAAAAACCTATGGTTGACCCTAATTTCAAACACACCGGTGACGCCACTAGTTGGATTGCTTCGCGCAGCCTTGGATGACTCAACATGTTGTTCTACGAGGGTGCGGACTATAGATTCAAGCATGTTATAGAGAATGGATGCGGCATTGCACAGTACCTGCTGTACAACTTTATGATGCTAAGCCGAAGTGCAGGTGGTGTCCCAGGTCATCAGTCAGGTTTATAAATACTTTTCCTCTTATTAAATTTAAATTTATAATTTTGTGTAATTAAAATGGTACATTGTGTAGCATATTGGCAGAAGGAAATGGTAAGTATGCATTATTTTCAGTAAGTTTTGTGACATATGTATTTTTAAGTTATCACTTTAATTAATTTACACAGATGAGCCTTAACACATTCGCTGCGTAAGACGCGCATGTGCGCTTTGACATTGCCCTAATCTGTGCGTTGGACGCGCTTGTGCGGCTTTGTTGCACAACATTTATTCAAGTTCCTGTGAGTTTCGCAGTAGATGGAAGTGAATGTGTTTCTTCACGCACATAGTTGAAGGTATAAATTCGCGAAAATTTTAATCCGTTCCCGGTTTTTTCTTTTTTTTTTATTTGTTTAAAATGGACTATGAAAACAGTAACGAAGCTGGCCCTTCCGGCCAAAAGCGTCGTAAAATAGAAGTCAAAAACCCAAACAATTTGACTGTAGATGAAATGCTAGAATTCCTGTATGTTTCTGGATCAGAAAGCAAAGATGGTGGGCAGTATTCTGATGAATTTGCACCAAGTGATAGTGAGGAGGATGATCCTTGTATGCATTATTTTTATTGTATTCAAAGCACTTTTGTAATTGGTGTGCTTTTAGTTGAATTTTCAGTGGTTGAAGATGTCGCAGAAGTTGAAACTGCAGTTGCAACTTGGAAAGACGCAGCATGTAGAATGGAAAAATTTCCATCACCAAGAAAAATAAAATGTTAGTAGAACTACCAGAATCTAGCGAACCATATGATTATTTTCGGCTATAACTAGTTCTTTTTAATATAATATGTAAACGTTTTATTGTTTGTCTTTTAACTCTTTACACAAAATAAATAATATTTTTGGAAATAACAGCCTTTCTGTGTAAAATCGGACAAGACGCATAAGTGCGCTTTCCGCACAGAAGCAACTAATCGCTTAAATGTGCGAGAGGCGCACATGCGCGTCTTCAACAGAAAACTCTAAACAACAATAATTAGTGTAATAACTGGCCGCAAGTACAGTTACAAGCAAAAAATTTCCCAAAATCAATTAAAAAATAACAAACGCACAGCCGAAGCGTATACTATATTGCGCACGCAGCGAAAGTGTTAAACGAGCGGCACAGTGCAATAAAAATGTAAAAATTTTCTTTGCAAATTTGCAGTCATATTCAAGCTTTTTTTCTCGATCGCCAAAACGAACGGCAATTCTTGATGAAATAGTCAAACGTAGATTACCACGCGCTGCTCCTACACGGTGGATTTTCAAAATTCGAACTGTGAACACATTATTTAACACCAGGATTCTTTCAAAGAATGTTTAGACAAAACTATTGACGAAGATGGGATGGATTCAGTTACTATTAGTGAAGCAAGTGGTTTATTGAAACATTTGAATTGCACGGAATTTCTCTACTGGATGAAAATATTTCATTTCATCATGCCACATGTTGAAATATTATTTAATCAGACTCAAATGCGCGGGATTGACAGTGCTCAACTGCAAAAGGCAATTGAACAATTCCAACAGCAAATTAATCGAATTAGAAATTCTACTGACAATGACAATCAAGATAGCAATAATGAAGAACCTGCAAGGAAAAGACAAAAAACGACAGCTGGAGATAACAGAGCTGTTATTGCAAAGGAAGTATGTGACACTATTTTAAGCCAAATTAGCGACCGATTTGATTTTAGGGATCACTTAAGTGCAGCAAAATTATTTGATTCTCAAAATTTTAAAACTTATAGGCATGCATTTCCACAAAAATATTTTGATGAAACTGTGAAATCTTATCCTATGTTGGACAGTGTAACATTGAAAAGTGAACTTCGAGCAATTTATGAGCGCGATGACATGTGTGACGTAGGTGGTATTTTGCCACTTTTAGTGACTGAACGCATTGGCGGTCCTATCAATAGAAAACAAGTTCGTCCAGTCTATCCCGGATTTTGACAACAAAGTCATAGACGTCTTTTCCAGCATGAAAAATAGGAGAATGGATTTTATGTACAAAAAATAGGTAAGTTTTTTCTTGTGTCCACCCTCTTTCTTAACTCACGAGCGGCCACTGCGTTTCTTTTACTTCTTCTTCATATATCCTTTGTGTAGTTCCGGTTGGTTTGTTCTAGTTTAAGTATTTGTATCTTCTTGCACTGTGTCACACATATCTTGCACTAGTCTTCCAATGGTCTTTATTTTCTGCTATGTGCTTCACTTCGTTCCACTTCACATTTTAGTCTCTACATTCTCGCGCTGTGTATCTTCTCCATGTTAGTGGCGGCCTTCCTTGCTTCCTTTTGCCTCTTATGGTGTATTCTAGTGCTTGTTTCGTAATGTCGCTGTTCGGTTTCCTAAGAGTGTGTCCTAGCCATTTCCACTTCCTTCTTTTTATGTCTACACTAATTGTGACTGTTTAGTTCTCTCCCAAAGGTGTTTATTTGAAATTATAGATGGCCAGTATATGTTTAAAACTTTTCTTAGGCATTTATTTATAAATGTTTGTAAACATTTGATTTACTTTTTATTTCATGACCATGCCTCACATCCGTATAGTAGTGTACTTTTGATATTTGAGTTGAAAATGCGAATCTTATTAATTGTTGACAGTTCTTTGGCGTTCCATATTTTTCTAGGTTGGCTGAAGGCGATGTGGGCTCTCATTATTCTATGGTTTATATCTTTTTGACAGTTTGTATTTTGTTCCAGAACACTACCTAAGTACAGTACTTCGTTCAGTTTTTTTACCTTTTTTCCATCAATTTCCACCTCCCTCTTTTCTGTCGAATTTATTTGCATAATATTCGATTTATTAACATTAATTTTTAGGCCCACTTCTCCTGCATTTATCTTTAAGGAGTTTATATTTGTTTGTATGTGTGTCAATTTCTCAGCTATAAGACATGCATCGTCTACAAATTCTAGATCTTCTAAGTATTGTCCAAAATTCCATATTAGTCCTTTTTGTTCTTGAAGGTTCGTTTCATAATCTAGTCTGTGGCTATTAGGAAAAGGAGGGGAGAAAGGACGCAGCCTTGCCTAACTCCACTATCAATTCTAATTTTGTCTGTGATGGTGCCATTGATTTCTATGTACGCTCCATAGTTATTATATAATGTAAAACGCGCATAATATAACGCCTACCATCGCTAGTTATATCTGTGGATTTCGTGGTTTAAAAACAGTAAGCGAAATAGAATTTGTCTTGACTTTCTTAGATAATGTTTTAAAGCAAATACTTTCTGAATCAATCATTTGTCATATGCAAAATAGGCCAACTATGTTGTCCTCTCTTAAAAGTAGTTCGTGCAACCCAACATACACATAGCATGGCAGCAAAAATCACTTCTTTTATTTAATTAAATCATAAATGTTGCCTACGTATGATAATATTAAGTCGAGCCGTCAATGTGCTGTAAATTTAAGTAAGATGTTTTCAAATATCGAGACAACAGATTTATTCTCCATTCTTTTCCTTCTTCCTTTTACCTGCTTTAGGCATGGTTAGGCAACCCTTTAGCGCACACATACAAATCACAAGGGGGCGCAGCTTACTCGGCTTAAGACAGCCTCGCTAAGCACACGCTATCAACCTCAAGTCGCCCACGGAGGGCGCCTCATTTATCCCTCATCCTGAATGATAAACTGGAAGCCACATAAGAAGCCTCGGCAACATCATCTAGAAGAAACCAGAAGACACAAGACACTTCACTGCCAACAAGTAGCTTCTTCTTGTAAGAACTACTTAAAGCTGTGTTCTATCATTAAGTCTTATACAACCGTTTAGGTTTTCTTGTTTTGTATTGTGTTTTATGGTTTGGTAGTGTATTACCTAAATATACATATTTTCTGAGTGTTGTAGTTTTAACGAAGCACCCAGGTTTTTTACTCAGTGGTCGAGATCCGTCTCGACTTCACTGTTTTAACCAAAAGGGTTTTGGTCTATCTCCGATAGTCCATTTCCTTTTAAAGTGAATCAATCTTCCACAAACTTTATAGCAACAACCGAAGACTGGCTCACACAATAATAGTTTAATTATTTTAATTATCTTTAGGGGTATATCATATGTTTCCACTGTTTCCTATAAACTTGCGCGATTTATTTTGTCAAAAGCCTTTTCGAAGTCTATAAATCCCAAAAATATCTTTCTTCCATTCTAAGGCCTCATCTATAATTATTTGCAATGTACAGATTTGATCGATACATCCACGTCTCGGTCTAAATCCTGCTTGGTTATTTCTCAAATTTATATCCACTGGTTTTTTTATTCTATCTATTCTTATGCGAGTTAAAATTTTAGTTGTGCTATTTAACAAGGTAATGGGCCGCCAGTTTTCGCAGCGTGTGGTATCACCTTTTTTTGGGATTTTTATGATTAGCCCTTCCGTCTATTCTTGAGGTAGTTCTTCTGTGTTCCATATTTTAATCAGTAAACAATGTATTAGCTCAACGACTGTTTCTCCTCCTGCTTTTATTAGGTCTGCTGATATATTGTCCATACCTGCTGCTTTACCACTCTTTAATTTTGAAATGGCTCTTGATACTTCTTCCTTAGTAATTTGATTTGTCTTTATATCTAGTTCTTGGTAGTCTTCATTTCTATAATCTTCTCTTCTGTGTGCTGTTTGTTGTTTATAGATATCACAGAAGTACTCCATCCATCTGTTTGAAATATTTTGCTCTGTTTTTAGAATGATTCCCTCGTTGTCTCTTATTTGTATTGATTTATTTTGTTTTTGTCTAGAAAGTTTTTTGGTTATTACGTAAACCGTTTTCATGTAGTTTGACCCTGCTGCTCGTTCAGCCTTCTCTATTAATTTCTTCTGATGATTTCTCTTATCTCTCCTAGCACTTTTTTTGATTTCTTTATCCTTTTCCCTATATAATTTGCTTAACCTCTCTTTTTTATTGTACTATAGTTCACTTTGCATTCTCAAATTTATTTTTCTTCGCTCTTCAATTAATCTCCATGTTTCATTTGACATCCATTCTCTGATTTGGTCCTTTCTTATGCCTATTGTTTCTGTCGCAGTCTCAGTAATCGCGGTCTTGTAGTTTTCCCAGATTTTTTCAGTACTTAACTATTTTATCTCTCCCATATCTCCAAGTTTTAATTGTAGCTTTCGTTGAAAGTCCTTCCGCTCCTCTTCATTTTTAATCCATTGTGTATTATACTTTATTCTGAAGTGTCTTGTTTTTTTAATTGCTTTAAGTTTTATTTTAAATGTGCTTCTCAGAAGTGCATGATCGGATCCTACGTCGGCTCCCCACATCGCTCTTACATCTAACAGGCTTCTTCTAAATCTTCTATCTATAGCTATGTGGTCTATTTGGTTTCTAATATTGTCACCCGGTGATTTCCAGGTAACCTGATGTATTAGCTTGTGTTTGAAAGTACTACCTCCAATCATCAAATTATTTAATGCACAGAAGTCAGCAAATAGAGTTCCATTTTCATTTATATTCCCGACCCCATCCTTTCCCATAATTTCTTCTTTTCCTTTGTTATCATGCCCTATCTTTGCATTTAAATCCCCCAAAATAATTCTTATATCTTTTTTGTGATTGCGTTGAATATTATCGTATACTTATTGTAATTGTTCATAAAATTCTTCTTTATTGTGTAGTTCACTCGTATTTGTTGGAGCATATATATTAATAATACACAGATTTAGAGAGTTCTTAAAGTAAGCAATTAAAAAAAGGGGCATACAGACAACAATAAAAGTGTGTGAAGTACGGGAAATTCATGTTAAATGTAAATGTACCTGAATAAACAAACTGCGGGACGAAAAAACGTAAAGAAACCCCATAAAGTAAAAGCGTTAAATAGAGTAGAGCAAGCGAAACAAGCATGGAGGAAAACCCCACACTCTTGGATGTAATGAAGAAACTAATTCAAATAGATAAAAAAAATGGATGACATAAACGCCCAATTAAAACAGCAAAGGGATGAAACAGAAGACCTGAGGGTAATAATTAAACAACAAGAAACACAAATACAAAGGCTGGAGAAGCAAACAAGAAAAAGAAATATAGTGATATTTGGAATACAGGAGGTAAGTAACGAAGATGTAGAAACGTTAAGGGAAGTGGTAGTTGAATTAATTAAAAAAATCGATGTAGAAATGGAAAAAAATGAAATAGATATGGTGAATAGAATAGGGGACCCCATGAAAGGGGCAAGTACGCCAATTAAAATAGGGCTGACAACAAGAATGAGAAAAATTGAAATAATGAAGAATAAGAAAAAGCTAAAAGGAACCGAAATAGGGATTAAGGAAGACCTAGATAAAAAAAACTACAGACATTAGAAGCAAACTAACGCCATATCTAATAGACGCCTTATAGAAGCAAGGAAACCGGGCGATAATAGTAGATGATGCACTAATCGTAAATGGTGAGAAATTGAATCTGGAAGAACTAGAAGAAGAAAACGGAGAGGAAACCAGAGGTGAAGATGGAAAAAGTAAAAATGGGCGGAAATTGGACAAAAGAAGATGTACTGACGAAGAGACGGAGAACAGGACCAAGGAGTTAACAAAGTTAGGAGCAATAACCAAAAAGAATAAATATTGGACGCAGAGTTTACTAGCACCAATGAAAAAGATAAGGGACCCGTAGCAAAAACAAGTGCCCAAGAGAGGGCAAAAGCAGAATAGATGGATGCAAGAGTTCCATTAAACAACATCTTAAGAGGTATAGGACTCATTAGTAGTAGCGATTCTAACCAACAGTTAGTTAAACGACAAAGTCGCGGATTATAGAAAAAAATGGACTCAGCATGTCAACCGAATGAGCGAAAGCAGAATACCCAAACAAGCAATGGCATACTGACCCGGGGGAAAGCGAGATCCAGGACGTCCTAGAAAGCGATGGAGTGATCTATGAAGTGCGGAACAGGCAATAGTGCCTACACCTTGAAAGGAAGACGACGACGACGACCAACAGTTAGGAGAAATTACAAGAAATGAGCCAAAAAACTTGTAAATGAGAAGGGAGATGGATCGAAAAAAAATGACGACAACGGCAATGAAAAAGGCAGAAATGTGGTACCGAAAGAAACAAAAAAGAGAGGAAAAACCAAGAATAAAATTAAAATAAGTAGGTGGAACGTTAGGACGATGTTGGTAACTGGGAAAATGAAGGAAATAGCGTCCAAACTAAAGAGATATAAAATTGATATAGCAGCGCTGCAAGAAATTAGATGAGGTGGAAAGCGAGAATAGACGAAAAAGAATTTACATTGATCTACTCGGGAGCGGAAAAACAAGGAAGACATGGAGTTGGGTTTATGCTAACAAAAGCAATGGGAGCAAACATTATGGAAACAGAACTAATTGATGAAAGAATGGCCTACATCAGACTAGGGGGGACTCCAACAAACGTGTCGGTGCTGAACATATATGCACCTACGGAAGCACATACTGACGAGGAAAAGGAACAGTTCTATGAAAACCTAGAAGAAAAAATAGAGAAAATACCGAAAGAAGATCTAATTATCGTACTAGGGGACTTTAATGCGCATATTGATAAAGAGAGTATAATAAGTCAAGCTGCAGGGAAGAATACTATACATTAAAAAACGGTATTAGACTTTGTAGCTTAGCGGCGAAAATGAATTTAATAATAAGCAGCACTAAGTGTACACACCTAAAAAAGCATAAGGTAACTTGGATATCTGCAGACAAGAAAACGCAAGCGCAAATAGACCACGTGTTGCCGTGTTGATAACAAAAAGACGCCAATCATCAATAACAGATGTAAGAATTTAAGGGGAGCATGCGCCGATTGCGACCATTTCATGGTAGCTGCAATGATCAGACATAAACAAAGTAGGGTAACAGAAAGAAAGGTGCAAAAAAAAGAAATTGAATATAGAGAGGTTAAAGGATGAGGAAACAAGAAGACAATACACGGAAGAATTAGAAAAGCAAATAAAAAGTAAACCAAAACATAGACCAATAGAAGAAAGTTGGATGGATATCAAGGATAAAGCGCCGGGGCAAATAATAGGAAATAAAAAGAGTGATAGAGGGAAAGAATGGTTCAATGAAAAATCTGAAAAAGCACATGTAGAAAAGGTTAAAATGGCTAAAGAGTAATAGGGGCGAAGATGAAGAGTACAAAGAAAGGAGGAATGAATGTAATAGAATAATAACTAATAAGAAGTGGTAAAATAAAATGGTTAGAAGAACTGCAAGAAATAGAGAAAGAAATTAAGAAAAGTAACACCAGAAAATTCTACCAGAAAATCAATAAGTAAAATAAAGTGTGTAAACCTAGAATAACAGGAATAAAAAACAAGCAAGGCAAAGTAACGGAGCAAGAAGAGGAATACAAAAAAATCTGGGAGGAGCATTTTAAAGAATTATTGAGCACAAATCGAAAACAGGAGGAACTAACAATAGAAAACAAACCAGCGGAAGTGCAGATAGAGGAACCTACACTAAAAGAGGTAAAGGAAATTTTAAGCAATAGTTGTACTTAATGCAAAGGCACCTTGCAAAGACGGAATAATTATAGAATTAATAAAACATGAAGGTGATGCAATAACAGAATATATATTTATACTTCTGGAGTACAAAATAAAAGTAGAAATGCTATTCGTTGACTTCGAGCAAGCTTTTGACTCCATTAATAGAGAGAAACTAATATTAATAATGAAGAAACTAGGTATACCAGCTAAACTAAGAGAGGCTAATAAGAATGACCCTTGAGACTACCCGAGCCAGCGTAAAAACACAAAAAGGAGAAACAACCACAACAGCCGCACTTTTAACATAAGCATAGAATACATCTCGTAAAATAAATAAAGGCACATTAAGAACAGGAGGAAAACAACTACTGGCATATGCAGATGACCTAGCGTTAATGTCCAAAAGAAGAGTTATATTAACGAAAATGGTAGAAGATCTAATAACAGAGGGACACAAAATAGGATTGTAAATATACAAGGAAAAAACGAAAATCATGAGAGTAGGGGAGAAAACAACAGAAGGAGAGATAAAATAGGAAACCAGGCATACCAAGAAGTGGACGAGTTTAAATACCTGGGTATTATGGTATCCAGAGATGGAGATAGGGAAATAGAAATAAGAGACAAAATAGTAGCAACAAATAGAGCTTTTTATGCGAATAAGAAACTACGAGGGTTGCCTTTTATATTTCGGGATTAGAGATCAAAAATAAATATTTATCATCGAAAACGACTTTATTGTTTTTCAAAATATTCTCCATGAAGATCAATACTCTTTTGCATGCGTGTGAACCAATTTTCGAAGAACTTTTTCCACTCCGATTGAGGTATCTCCAAAACATGCATTTTGAATGCATCAACCGCTGCTTCAGGTGTCGAAAAACGTTGACCTCGCAATTTATTTTTGATGTTCGGGAATAAAAAGAAGTCATTGTGTGCCAAATCAGGACTATGCGGCGGATGACTCTTCAAATCGATGTTTTGAGTGCTCAAAAAGTCACTTGTTCGAGCCGATGTGTGAGAGCTCGCATTGTCGTGGTGGAGAATGATCCGTCTTCGGCGGTTGGTTTTCATTATTTCTCCGAAGACTTGTGGCAAACAAATGGTTGTGTACCGTTCAGAATTGACCGTTCTACGTTGCACCAATGGTAAGGTTGAGATATGTCCAGTTTTTCCGAAAAAACAGACGACGATTTGCTTCGAAGTGCTTCGAGCACGAACGACTTTTGTTGGGTTTGGCTCGCTTTGAAAGACCATCACCTATCACGATGTCATACACATGTTTTGAAGCACCACGATCGAATTTTTTGAGCATTTCTTGCGACCAATTGACACGAACTTGTTTTTGAGCGATTGTCAAATTATGTGGGATCCAACGCGAACAAATCTTTTTTACGACCAAATGTGCATGCAATATTGAATGCATGCTGGTCCCACTAATGTCCAGGAATAGCTCAATCTCACGATAAGTCACATGACGATCTTGCAGTATCAGTTCACGCACCGCATCAATGTTTCTCGGAACAACAACCAATTTTCGACGAAGATCTTCACGAAATTCGTCGTTGAGCGAACTACGGCCACGATTGAATTCGGTAAACCATCGATAAACACTGGTCCTTGATGGTGTTTCATCGTCAAAAATCGAATTAACTTCATCGATGCACTGTTGTTGAGTTAATCCACGACGAAAGTTGTAAAAAAAGTCTCTGTAAACAACACAAATAGCGCTCGCACGTCAAAACGTTTTGAGTACGTATACCGTCAAAAATGTCAAACTTAACGATAGAGACGTCAGTTGCCAGATGGCAGCACTAGGGTTGCCCAATCCCGAAATATAAAAGGCAACCCTTGTAACCTATAAATTGCACAGAGCTATTTCAGTAGGTATTTAAAGATGCTAACATTACAGAGCAAGAAGCCTTATCCTTCTCTTTCAAAGATACGTTTATGTAATTTAGGCTAGTATTTTGTACAAAATCCGCACATTCATGCTCTAAATCTGTAGGATTTTGTTCAGAAATTGCGTCGTATCGATGCGAATATGAGCAGTTTTTAGTGTTCATCAATGATCATAGATTGTGTCATACACGTTTTGCAGGATTATGTATACAAATTTGTTATTAAATTTTCTACAAAATACTGAAAAGAGAATTTTGTACAAAATTCTGCGTCGTGTTATACTAGCCTTAGATAGAGAGAAGGCGAACCTTGTCATCGCCCTTCGCCATAAAAAATCTGTTAATATGACATTTGAGATATCTTCGTTTCAGAAAATTTCAGTAAAGATATTTTTTACACAATCTTTAGCCAGATACGACAAGTTTTGTGCTTACATAATATTATATTTGGACATACACATCATCAAATCACTTTTTTTCTAAGAAATTCTAATTCACTGTATGCCACTTTAAGAAATCTAAAAATATATAATAATACATTGAAGTGTAAACTTTTGCTGATATCTTACAAGGAATATTGATATGAGTTTATCCTAATTCTAACCTCCACTGTGATTGTTATTAGTAGCTACACAGACTCTTCTAATTATCATTAGTATGATTCAAAAATGGACGATAAATACATTAAAATTAATACTTAACAGCTTTTCTCTGCAATAATTTATCTAATCTCCAGTAGTCTCCATCAATGGCTGGTCTTTTTAAATATATTTCTGGGCTAAGCCACCAATCAGCTATAAAAATTTCTTCTTTTGCATTTTCAATAACATCAGCAACTGCTGACATATATGCTGCACCATCCACAAACCAACTTGCAGTAATATTACTACGAATAGGAGCAAATGAATGTCGTGGATTAGACTGAGTGAAATCTTTGGCTGTAATGTTATACATAGAATATAAGAAGACATTGGTCTGTTTTTATTATTTACCTTGATTATGTGCTACATCCTTGAGAGCTTGAATCCATTCTTTGCTTTTCCTACGTGTCCAGCATTTAATAACAATTTGTCGAGATAAAGTTAAAATTTGAAGTCCTGTCTGTAGACCAGTGGTATACATACCCGAACTGACTTCGAAACCTTGATCAAACAATATAACAGATCCAAGTCGCCCATTCTTGGGGTCCACATATCCAAAACATTGGTCCTTGATAAAGAACCAACGCTCCCCCCAAGAAGTACAAAGTATATCGTTGCAGAGGTGTTTACATCTGCAAATAATATTTTTTATTATGCTACAATTGAGAAATTGAGGATTAATTTGTGGCTCATTTAAATACTTGGGGGGAAATAAATATGCAGGTTGTTGGAGGACATCTGAGATGCGATACAAAAAACACTTTAAACAAAAGCTGAACTATGTAAATGTATTGAGCTATTTTTGTTTTTGTTAATATAATATTAACTCTGATTTATTATCCTTAATTATTTATTCCTATTTATATTTACATCTTTCTGAATTTCTCGAATAACTTTGGATACCATTGTATGTTTTGTTTCATAAATGATTCAAATAATTCTACCAGTTTTACTTGTTGCTTTTTCAGTTTTTAAATGGAATCAAGCCATTGTGTTTATTCTACATGTAATGTGTATATGGCACAAATGGACAAAAAATGAGAGAGCAAGAGAAAACAATGTTGGAAACAGGAATGTATCGGAATGAAGTAAACGGAAAGAATACATACTAAAATAAGTAGTGACAAGAGCATAACATAAAGTAGAGAAAAGAAGGATATGAAAGATGATAGTGCTACAAGAACAAGAAGGGCAGACGAGATATACAGAAGAATTAGTAAGAAACGATGGAATGCAAGAGTGCCAAGTGGACATGGATAGTGAAACACAATAAGAAAAAGGCATATTGGAAGCCGCAGAACAAAAAGTAATGTACAACAAAACAAAAAATAAATTAGAAGAGTGGTATGACAGGAAGCCAGAAATGAATCAACAAGAATGAACAGAAGGAAGGAAGAAGAGTCAATAAATAAAAAGATGGAAGAAATCGAAAAAGAACGAAAAAATAATAACTCCAAAGTGCTACGGCAAGAAGTATCATAAATGAAAATGATGAGCTAATACAAGAAGTAAATTAGGTCAAGATGATATGGAAAGAGCATTTCAAGGGACTACTTATAAACAAGGACCAGACGAAACATATAACAATATTAAATACATCAGTAGTAACATATGCTACAGAAACGTGAGCACTACAGAAAAAGAGGGCGAGAAGATAAGAAAATTTGAATAAAGAGAACAATAACAGTAGTAACAATAAGTTTAGAAGAGAGTATAGAGAGAAGAATAAATAATGAGTTGGAGGAAGAACTACAAAAATGCCGATATTATCAAACACATAAAATCTCTAAGACTGCAAATGGTATCGACACATTAGAATTACAAGAATTACAAAATGGAAATCAGGAGGAAATAGATCAAGATAAAGACCACCAATAAAAAAGTGGTAAGGTAGTGTAATGAAAGTCTTAAGTGAAATGGGTGTGATGAATGGATGGGAAAAGTGCAATGATAGGGAGATGTGGAGCAAGATTTGGAGAGTGCGGAACAATATGGATACCTGTGATAGATTAAAAAAAAGAAAAAAGAATCTGCTTTAAAAAATTCAGATGGATACAGTCATAATCCGAAGGAATTTTAAGATCAAAAGCTGAAAAGCAGTGTTTAATAAATAACTACAGTCCTGATTTACTGACTGTTATTAACGTTAAATTTAATTAATGAATTAAGAGCACAATATAAAGTTTACTATATTTTATAAGGTCAGCTTCAAAATGATTTAGTTTCACATTGAGAGCAAAATAAAAACAGATTTGAGCCACAATTATTAAATTCCTCATTTATGCAAAAAATCATCTTTATTCGTTTAGTATACTTTTATGCCAAACGATTTTAGAAAATACTACATTGCTAAATATTAATATTTATATATTTTTATATAGCTTTATTTTTGTTGCATAACAACTGCGTTAAAGCTTGTTTATTAATCTTGGAACTTTCATGGGATAGAAATAAGAAAAAATAAAAAAATTGTTGTTGTTGTACCTTACACAAAACATACTGTATATACATCCAAAACAGTTGCAACCACCTCCAGAATTGCCCGATCGTTTTTTTACCATGCCTTCTTTTCCTTTAATCCCCAATTCATAAACAAACGATAGATGTGAAATTTCAAGGAACCGTATCTAGAACAAATACATTTACTTAATTAAAATTTTAAATTACCATTATACTGCAATTAAACGTTTGCCATTTCTGTAACTGCATATAAATATACAGCATATGGGAAATGTAACCCTATTTGAGGTAGTTAGTGCCGTGGCGCACTAACCCAGGTCGATGGTTTTAGGTACTTTCTGAGGCACTAGGATAGCAGTGGGTTGGCGTAGCGGATCGTTGTTCAACTTTGAACACTGTTTGACCAGTATTCGCATTTGTCCGTCACATTGTAACTGTATTATTCTCTATGTTTCAGTTAGCGTTGAGTCACAAATTCACAAAAGACACGGAACGTGACCTCGATGGGGCATAAAGGAAAATCTAGGGAATGCTAAAGCGCAGACGAAACAATATAAATGAGTAGGTATGTAGAAACAGAAGTAATAGACGAACATAAATGGGTCGAATACTGCAAAAACCTGTATGTAGAAGATAATGAACCAATAGACGAAAACCAAGCAATAGACAATAAGCAACGGAACATCCAAATAACTAAACAACAAGTAATAGAAAGAAATATAGGAAAATCCAATATACAGGGTGTAATGTTTAGCCTCTGTTGCGTGATTCTGTCGCTGGCCGCACGTAACTCATGACTACTGTTAGCTTTCCAAAACGATGCAGTGTATCAAAATGGGACAAGAAGTAAGGAAGTTGTTTACATTTAGTGAATTGAAAAAAAAACCGTTGATGTCCGTATATCAGTAACAGGGCCGAATTAAAAAAAATGCTGGATGATTTAGAGGTTAAATATCCTCAGTTATAAGTGGTTAACGTTTTTCACAGATGTTTATATCACCTTGTTTTTTTTTTTAATTATCGTGTATTGTCAGATCAACATAAAAGTGTTATACATGACATTTAGGATATAGACAGTAAATGACAAAAATAATGACCAGACTATTCTAACGTCTCATACGGATCCAGTGAATTTATAAATGTTAAGTTATTGTTTTAAGGATTAGCTTAGTAACTATCGTCTTCAGAAGATATAAGATCTTGCGGCATTTTTCTCTTTAATCTAGTATGTATGTTTTTTTGACAGAGATTGAAAAACACTGCACCGTCGCACGCACTAGCATTTGTGAAGAACTTTTTAGCACATTTTAACATGAAGTCTTGAATTGGCGAAGCACCTAATTCGAAGTGGAGTTGATTGTTACGGATGTACCAAGGGGCATTTACAGCTGTTCGAAGAATCTTGTTTTGAAATCGTTGCAATTTTTGTATGTTGGTTTTGGACGTGTTGAGCCAAACCGGACTAGCATAGAGTATTAACGGTCGTAGTAGGGTCTTATATAATAGCATAGCATATTCGGGTTTGAGTGACGACTTCCGATTTATTATAGGGTAAAGCTGTCTTAGTCTATTATTACCTTGGGAGAGTATTTGGTTTATATGATAGCTCCAGCTCAGACGAGTATCTAAATGTACTCCAAGATATTTGACGACATTGTCCTTTGGGTTTCATGGTATGATAACTCCGCTTATTCCGATGTTAGGTGAGTCGATAATGCGTCTGAGGGCGAATATCTTGGCTTGGCATTTTGCGGGGTTGATTCGGATATTCCATTTGTTGTACCATTTAATAAAATTGTTAACCGCATGTTGTAATTCATGGACTGCTTCATCCAAGTTGGAATTCTGTGTAATTATAGCAGTATCGTCGGCAAATATTGCTAAGGATGCTGTTACTGTTGGTATGTCCGAAGTATAGATGTTGAAGAGAAGTGGCCCCAAAATGCTTCCTTGTGGGACACCTGCGTGGATTTCACTAACTTGAGATGTGTAAGAATTTACTTTAACTGCAAATGTTCTGTGCTCAAGGAAGGAGAAGATGATTGCCTGCAGGTAACTAGGTATGTTCAGGTCCAAGATCTTTTTCTTCAGGCCTTCGATCCAGACCTTGTCAAAGGCCTGTGCTACGTCGAGAAGGACCATTGTGGTGTAATTCTTGTTTTCAAAGCCAGTTGAGATGGTTTCGTTGACGCGTTGAAGCTGGTGACATGTTGAATGCCCTCTCCTAAAGCCAAATTGTGAGGGTGGCAGGGTATGTAGTGTTTCGATGTCTTTCAGTAGGTAGTCGTGTGTAGATAATTCTTTCGAGAACCTTGGAGAGAGTAGTTAAAAGACTTATAGGCCTGTAATTATTGACATCATTTTTGTTTTTGCCCGGCTTGGCGAACATGAGAATATGTGCCTGCTTCCATTTACTGGGGAAGTAGCCCTTTTGGAGACATCCATTGAACAGAGAAGCTAGGTAAGCTAAACATTTCTTGGTTAAGTGCTGGAGTACTATGTTGGGTATAAGATCACATCCGGGTGCTTTCCGTTTAGGTAAAGCTGTTATTATTTGGGCTATTTCTCTGGGTGATGTGGGTTCAATGTTTCCAGGAATAGGAAGATTTCTCTCGACGTAATTAATCACATGAAATGCCTGCGATGGGTTGCAGATATATGATGGTGTGAATACCTTTTTAAGATGAGAGGCGAACGCTTCTGATTTTTCAGCATCAGTGGTAAGTGTGTCTGTTCCAGTGGTAAGGGTGGGTAGTTCATCATGGTGTTTTAAAATTCGTCTAGTGGTTTTCCACATGCCTGGGTCTCCCGGGCCGATATCGGCGATGTATTTTTTGTATGATTCTATTTTGTATCCGTCCAGTTCCCTTTTAATGCGGTGCGTTAAGTTGTTTAGTAATCGTTTAATTTCGGGGTTTCGTGTTCGTTGCCACTGCCTTCTTGCTTGACTCTTCTCTTTAATCAGATTGATTATGTAGTTTGGAGGACGATTGTAGTCAATACATGGGCGTTTAGTTGTGGTTGAGATTGATGAGATTTCTGCTTCAGTTATTGAGTGTGTAATGTCTGTTACCGTAGCCTCGAGATTCTCGGCAGTGTTTTGGTTGCTTGGCTTCTTAAGATTTGCATCTAATCGCAATTGGAAAATGTCCCAGTTTATTGGTCCATTGATTAGCTTAAGGGGAGGTTGCCTTACTTGGGGTGTACTTAGGAAGGACACTAAGACTGGTAAGTGGTCCGAGTTTAATTCAGGTATCACCCTTTGGTTTAGCTGTTTTGAGAAATTTTTTTGCAGCACAATATCCAAGATGTCTGGTTGGTGATCGGCACGATACGGAAAATATGTGTACTCATCGGGAGTCATAATCTGGAAGGTGTATTTGGTAGAATGCTGCTCTAGTTTGATGCCTTCCGGGTTGGTCGCTCGGCAGCCCCATAAGGTATGCTTTGCATTAAGGTCTCCTAGGATTAATGTTTGTTCGGTTGTGTCGAACAACTTTTTTAGATCGTCTTCAACTAGTTTTTTATTTGGTTGTCTATAAGCGCTTAGGATTGTGACTAGGTTTTGATTACTGAGTTGTATTTTAACTCCAGTGGCTTCCAGGTTGGTGTTGTGTAGGTCAGGAAGTTTGGTATGTTCGAGTTTTCTTTTGACAATGACTGCAACGCCCCCAGATGCAATCCTTGCATTTCTATCATTACGGTATGTACAATTGTTTTGGGGTACTTTTATAATAAAGATACCATGTGCACTGCTGTGCCAGCAAATGTAAATTGTATACCCAATAACACACACAGTTAACTTAATAATTAATGTATTGAATATAAATATGTCGTTGATACAAAGGTATACAGAGGTAAGTTAGTGGTTAAGAATGGCGCTCGCGAACAGCGCGTGTTCACCATGCGAAAATATAAACCCAACTGCTGGCTCCAGAGAATTTCTGAGGCCAGCAAACTATTTCTTAAGATTGAACAAGGCAGGAAATGCAGCTTATTATGTAGTAAAAGAACAACCCTTAAAATGCCATTTCGTGTACCTACGCAGAGGTATGCATTGTTCAAGTAAACTCTTGGAAACCCTAAAGTATGAATACTTATGTGCAGTAAAAGCTTAAAACCAAACAATGAGTCGGCTATTGCAGACATGCCGCCCGCGTTGAAAGGTCTAGCTTTCAAAGAAACAACTTAAAAATACAACATTAAAATATTAAACATACAGTTGTAATAAAATATACGATACAATAAAAACATGCAATATAATCGTATCAATCCTGATCACGTTTAGTCTATTGGCAACACACAAATTCTGTTCACTGCACGCTTTATTACACTCCCACTGATAGTTTTCAGCGACACTACTCGGGATACCCCATCGGACCCCGGATGCAGATCCACGATGCGACCAAGTTCCCATTTTAAGGGGGGCATATTGTCGTTACGTATAATTGCGAGCGACCCGATTTGTACAGCTGTGTGGTGCTCTTTCTTCCATTTCGTGCGGTTTTGCAGCTCACCGATGTACTCCAGGCTCCATCGCTTCCAAAAGTGTTGCATCCGTTTCTGGACGTGTTGATACTTGCTGAGTTTGTTGTCAGCAATTTCTGTCAGGTCTGGTTCGGGTACCAGCAGCAATGGTCTCCCAATTAGAAAGTGTGAGGGAGTCAAGGGTACAGTGTCATTTGGATCGCTAGAAAGAGGACTCAGAGGACGGGAATTGAGTATTGCTTCAATTTGAACTAATAAAGTATTTAATTCTCCGAAAGTTAAGTGAGCGTTCCCAACTACGCGTTTTAAATGGCTCTTTATGCTTTTTACTCCCGCTTCCCATAAGCCACCAAAGTGAGGCGAGCAAGACGGGATAAAATGCCACGACACACCTACTTTGCTACTAGTTTCAATAATATCCGATTGGTTTTTGGAGTTAATCAGAAATTCTTTAAGCTCCTGTAATTCAGAATTAGCTCCTACAAAGTTTCCACCGTTATCCGAGTATATGTTGAGCGGCATTCCTCTACGAGCCACGAACCGGCGCAGTGCAGCCAAAAATTCGCTTGTGCTTAAATCGCTTGCAAGCTCAATATGAATTGCTTTCGTGGCAAAACAAACGAATATGCAGATATATGATTTTATTAGTTTACATCCGCGACCCGATTTGTTTTTGATTAGTATGGGACCGGCGTAATCGACGCCAGAGCATTTCCATACACGTGCTTTTAGCCACTCCCCTCTTCTGCTTTGTGGGCAAACATTGCGTCTGTTGCGTTAATGTTGGTCGGTTTTCAGAAGTTCTTGGATGTTTTTTGTGATTTGTGTTGTTTTATGTGGTGTTAGTGTTAAGTGTTATTAATTTAGGACTATATATTTATTGAACAGTTTTCATGTTTATTTGTTTTTATGCTTGATGAAATGGGTGCAGCACGTGCGATTCAAATCGAAATTATCAGTATAAAAATAATGTGATATACACATAAGCGACGTAATACGGCAAATTAAAGTACAAAAATATTGTGCACTTTGAAATTTTAGTTAAATATATCTTACTTGGTTACTTCTATGTGGCAGTAGTATATTGTGAGGTTATGACATAACTTTATGCTTTGAACACATTTCATAAAAAGTTTTAGGGAACTTATTGCGACATATAAGATGATGAGTTATAATTTCTTTTCTTAATAGGTTATCCTAATGGCAAGTAGCAGGCATTCTCCGATTCTGGAAAAAATTAATATTTAACAGGGTCCTTTCCTTCCATCAAAATTCTATTTTTTGTTAATTGTTCAATTAATCACAGCTATCATAGTTCTTATTGTCACAAATTTCTATAAACTTGGTAAGTAATTACTTACCTAAATACTGTGCCGAAATAACCCCACTTAAACACTACTAAAATAGTTTATTTCTTACTAACACACCTTAAATACCACTAAAATTGTTTATTTGTCACTAACACACACCTTATATACTATTAAAATTGTTTATTTCTCGCCAACAACACGAAATCTGTTAAAAGTCGCACATTCAGCCTTACAAGTGATGAAAATTACACATGTGTTTGCCCACAAAGCAGACCTAACCTCTCTTTCTGACGTCACATGGAAATGCTCCATTAAAAAAGGGGGGCGCGGGTGTTATTCGGTTTTTTGGTAGTGAACCCATAATGTATTCTACGGTTTTTGGCTTAGCCCTGAAACACGTAACGCATTCGCGTATCATTTGTTTAATGGCATTTTTGCCCGCGATTATCCAATATTTTTCCCGCAGAGATGCCAACAGTAAATTGACGCCGCCATGCATTAGGCGGTTATGCTCATGTTTTATTATTAAATTTGTTAATGTGTGTTTAGCCGGCATTATCAACAATATCCAGGTATTTTGAAAGTGTCGTTTTCGGTTAAGTGCGTTTCAGTGATGCATGCCACGTCAATGTTATATCTGGCTAGGAATGCTATGAAAAGTGATCGTTGGCTAGTGATGCCATTGGAGTTCCAATTAAGGATTGTTAATTTGTCTATTAGCTTTAGTGTGTTACGGTCCATTAAACAGTAATGGTAATATTGAATTGATAATAAAATCTTTGATTAGAGGAAGATAGGGAGTTATTAAGTCTAGGAGAGTTTTGAAAATGCTTGCTGGTTGGGATTGTTCAGAGGGAAGGGTTGTTAGGTTTGGTGGAGTAGGATTAGTGTTTGGGACGTTTCTGATTCTGTTAGCATAGGTTTGTGCTGTGTTAACAAGTGGGTTATTTAAAAAGGGTCTGTTTTTCATACGCGTTTGTTGAAGCTCAATGTGATGGCTGCATCCCCTGTAGCTCGCTGCGTGTTCACCTCCACAGTTGACACACTTTGGTTTTTCTTTGTTTAGTTTTTTTACATTCAGTATGGGTACGATTGCCGGGGCATTTCACACATCTTGGGGGAAGAGTGCAGTAGTTCTTAGTGTGTCCATAACGTTGGCAACGATGACACTGGGGTAAATTTGTTGGTTTTTTTCTAGTTTTAACGGTTACTATTGAATAGTGCAGTTGTTGTAGTTTATAAATTTGTTTGGCTTCGTCATTGTTTGTCAGTGTTACTGCGCACACGGGAAGAGGCTTTTTTTCGCGGGTTAATAATTGAGTAACATTAATTACAGGCAATTGCGTTAATGCTTCTTCAATTTCCGTGGTGGTTAGTGACAACGGAACATTTTTAATAACAACAGATAAGGGCTTGTTGTTTGGGTTCTGAAATGTGTGATATTGAATTTTATTATCGAAGTAGTATTGGGTAAGTTTACGATAATCGTCTTCAGCTGTTAGGTTAATTCGTAAAGCGTTTGTGCTGCACATTGTAGTAAACTCGCTTGTTGTTACTTTTTTGATATCGTCTATCAGGGCTTTGTGATTTATCGCATTGTCCATGTAAATTGGTGGCACTTTTGGCTTGCTGTTGGTTTGTTCTTCTTTGGTGTTGACGATTTGTTCTTCCACGGGTTCTTCTGCATTTTTTGATGGCAAATAAAATTTGTTTTGGGTTAGTAGGTCTTCTGTTGTCCAGCGTTTTTGCACCTCATTTAAAAGTGGAGTTAGCTCATCTAATTGCGCTTTGGATGCGCTTTAACCGACATTTTACACGCATAGGCGTGTTGCGTGTTAGTAATTTTCGATGAAAAATATTTGGATGTACTCACAGTTTGACTATAAGATAGTTTTAAAGTCAGCTGTTTCGCACTGATAACGGAACGAAATAAACATCCGCTCAGCACCAGTGTTTGCACTCGACCCATATCACCTTGTATAATATCTTTCAAAAGTACGTTACCGGCAAGTTACAAGCACCTGTGTCAAAAAGTACATGTACGTCATACGTGACGAAAAGGTTAAAACAACTATAAGAAACGGACATAAACTTCTATATTAATATAATAGTACTTGTAAATGTACACATTCGCAAACTGTAAAGAAAAAAGAAGAAATCAGGAGTTACTAGCAGCTTGTTTTTTTGGTGCACCACATGGACAGGTAGCAGACGATTCACTAGGGGTTGCAGTTGGTTCATTAGAGTCTAAACCTCGAGCAAATTTTTCTCCTCTTCTTATATCTTTTACTATTAAAGGTACAGCAGTTGAAAGCAGACATCTTTCATATTCCGTAAGGTCAGGTATTCCAAAGTATTTTTGAATACCCCATGGTCCAAGACGCAGAGGTGATGCAAAATAAGTGGCTTCACGATGTACTTTAGATTTAACGTAGGCGTATTCGATAACATTACCATGCTGTCGTATAGCTTTTATTAGTGAAACTACAAATCTTGCAATGGCGAAAGCACAGGATAAACTAGCGCCTTGTTTAAACTTGGCTTTGAGCATGTCATAGTGAGCGTTCTGAATTTTGGAAGTTATGGTTTCTATTTCATGGTTACTAAACTCACAACATGGTTTTGCTTGAGATAAGACAGGAACAATCGTTTCGTCAGTATGCCCGCCTATGACTGGTACAAAAACACATTCTGGCTCTAAACCTTGCACTTCTGCAACAAAAGCATTGGCTCGCACAATACCTAAAGTTGTTACTCCAAATACGCTCTTAGGGCTATAAACACCATTTGCTTTCATTGTTTCATTTGCTAATGGTACCATACTATTAACTGGATGTGTAGCTATTGCTATAAAGGCTTTAGGGCAGAATTTCGAAATATTTTCAACAAGGTTCTGTACAATTGCAGCATTATGTTCAAACATGGCATCAAATGGCAAGGAGGCAGTATTTAACGAAGATGCTAACACCACAACAATTTTTGCACCCGCAAGAGTTTTGCTGATATGTTCAACTCCCGTATATGCAGTTACTTTACATCTTGTGTCAATATGTGCCAGTTCTGTAGCAAAAGCACATGTATCATGAATGTCATAAACTGCCAGTTCATCTATAAAGGGACTCTGCTTCAAGAGCAGACATAATGGCTGACCTGCCCGGCCAGCTGCTCCACACACAGCTACCTTCAAAATTTGAGATTTGCCACTTAATTCGTAGCCACGGAATGATGTAGTTGTTTTAATGTTACACAATTTATGTAGGATTCCAAATCTATGTTTAGTAAGTGTTCTACAACAAAAATTTAAAATTGACATTTTTAGTTTATGATTAGGACCAAAAAGAGAAACGAATGTCAGAAAATAAAACAGTGGAAGTTAATTGGAGTTCATAGACTTCTACTATGTAACAGTTGTTGTGATTGTGATCTAGGACGCGATATTCCTAGCAGCTCTTTGCACTTAGGGCACATTTGGCCCATCGTACCACCATAACTATTAATGTTGCCTATCTGGAGTAGCTCCAACTTCAGTAGTGATTTTCAACGTGTGACACATCGCAGTGGCACGGGACCTACGGCTTTACTTCTTATCCCACAGTAGGCGCACCTTCAGATTTTTCCCCGCTAGAAAAATCCACCGACCTCCGCCAGGTTCGACCCCGCGTCCCTTGGATCTAACGGTAAATGCGCTAACCACCGGGGCCGGCAACAGTTACTGTTATAGGCCTTCGGTTTTTATGCCTGCAGTGTGGAGATTTAATTTCAATTAACATTCCTAGTCTATGTTTAAATTGTACTTAATTATTTTTTAAATAATCGTGTTTTAATAAGTGATTTTATTGTAGTAAATTAAAATGACAGATTTTCAGAAGAAAAGCATACACAAAGAAACCTGAGTGATTTTGGAAGTAAAAAGTAGAATCCAAAACACTGTTGAAGGAAAACACGCGGTATGCATAACTGACATTAAAAGCAGAACTAACATTCTCGCCGCTTTTTAGTACGAATAAAGTAAACTAGAAAAAGGGAAGCCATTATTTGCTATCAGGATGGAAGATGAAATAGAGTGAAAAATGTAGCCGAATTACTAAATAACCAATAAAATATGGAGGCCGACAGTTACTGACGAAAAAGAAGAAGAAAAGAAAAATACATGCGCTTCTTCAGAATATGGAAGGAACAAAAGATGAGCATAAGTATTTTAAAGGGGGTTAAATCAGAATGTGGAATTTGTAGAGGTATCGTTCTTGTGCAGGTCTATGAAACACTAACAAAACTAATAAAGAGTAAATTAGAAATTTTTCAATATCAATATGTAGTTGAACTTCCATATTATGGAAATGCCAAAAAATCGTCATCATCATCATCTGACATGGAGCTGACTCGAGGGTCGATCCTGGATACGCCAGGCCCACCCCATGCCATTAAGGTGGGTAGGAATTTATGGGATAGAGTGGGATCGGGTGGGGTATTGCACAATGTTAGCATGTCTGCAATGCATACCGCAAGACACCAATGGGGTTTTTGAGTATGTAACCGAGACCGTTATGCGATTATGCATTTTAACCTAATCGATTCTTGATCGGATTCTTCCGTTAGTGCGTAGATTCTTCAAGCCTCCCTTCGTATATCCCTAATATACTCTGCCTTACTGTTAATTGTGAAATATTCTGAATTTTGCCTCAACCTCGACTGTTAACTTCTCTTTTGTTGGCCCCTTTTTTCGTTTTAACACTCAAAATAGTACCAAACGCGACTTTTGCGGTCTCCAACCTGGCCCACCCGGATCTACGCTTTAAATTAGTTAAGTTAGATTATAATCTATTCACGATTGATTTGCCATCCAACATGCTGTGGAAATCTGGGGGAATGTGTGGTATCATTGAAATTTGTCAACTAATTAAGTTGGGTTATGCTAGTTTTTCTTGATGGAGTTATGTTTTTTTGAAAGCAGGCAATGCTGCCAGTGGAGCTTGTTTGTTCATTTAACGTCCGCCTATTTCTGCTCAATATTGGTTTATAATACTTAGGTATAATAATGATTTCATTATAAATAAAATAATAACTATAATTTAAATGTTGTCGTTACACATACCAAATACATATTGCTGTTCTTTTTACACGAGAATTCTGAACTCAAATCGTATGTATACAGAGCATATTCCACGCCATTCTTTATTCTTTGTTGTCCTATATTTAGGTCTTGCAGCAAATTAAGAAGAATTAATGTCCATGCCGCTCATGTTTCAAATTGATATTATGATAGTCCAGTGGTTGACTGTTTGTCTCTGGTGTTAAGAGACCCAAGTTCGTATTCCACTGAGGTTAGTGTTTTTCTCGGGCGAGGTAAAAACTGTAAAACACTCATTCACAATTTAGATGCCAAAAGAATATCCCCTACCCTATTCCACCTTCATGCTATCACTAGAAGTATCTGAATCATCGGCACCCTCCGATTCTGAATCAGATTCCCCAATTGAAATAATGAAAGGAGGAATATTTTCAAACGATAGATTTCCCTTATGTTTTGTCCAGTTTTCCGAAATAAGTTTTTCACAATGCTCACAGAAATTTTGCCACCTGTCGGGGGTACATTTTGAAAGAGCCTCACGCCATAAATTTGCAACCTTGTCTTTCGATTTTGGCTGCGAATTTATGTGCTTATTGTAATAGGTCTTACAAAACCCCCACGCCATTTCAATTGGGTTGTATTGACAATGGTATGGAGACAATCGAAGAATCTCATAGTTGCGCTTTTTCAAAATTTCGTCAGTTACGAATCTTTTATTTCCGTCTGCTGTAAAAGGTTTAATTAACTCCCAAAGTGTTTTCTTAGTAATTTTGCCCTGAATTTCGACATTGTGGTGGTTAACCAACCATTCCTGCAATACACCTTTTTTGTAAGAAAATGTGGGCGGCTTGTCAAACTGCACTGAATGATACGGTGCGTTGTCCATAACCACGACAAATTTTCCTTGCAACTTGTCCAAAGCAGGAATCAGCTGATTAATCATCCAATTTTGAAAAATTTTCCCATTCATAGTTTTATGATAGTTCCTGTCGTTGTTCTTTAAGTCTAGTAACATGTCGCACCCTTCCAAAAAGCCTAAATTACATCCCGCATTTAAAATCGTGAACCTCTTCCCCTCACTTTTAATTTTGGCTTGGTTACTTTTAAGATCGGTTTCGTGTACCCATTGACGACTCGCGGATCCATTTTGGTAGATCCACGTTTCGTCTAGGTACACGAATGTCACATTTTCACTAGAATTTTGATATTGGAGAAATTATCTCAAAAATTTAATTTTGGATGTAACGACGTGTTTTTGTTCACATAAAATTTTGCGGCCATTCACCATTTTGTGTTTGTAACCCATTGATTTAATAATTTTGTATAAAGTAGTCCTGTTCCCCTTGTATTCCAAATATTCGCGAGTCAGCCAAGACTTTGTCGAGAGTAAAATGTTCATTGTTCAGATGATACTGCCAAATTTGTAAACGTGTAATTTAAGAAAACGTCCGTCTTAGCACGTTTACTACAAATGAATGATTTCAAAATGTCCTGCCCTTGTGATAAAATGTCCCTTATAGAACGCTCAGACACCTAAAATTATAAGTAATTTGCAATTACATATTTAAGAAATAATACATGCTTACACCAACATATCAATTAATCGATTTATAATGGTAAATCGTGTGAAGTCTGGCCTATCTCTTTTATAGTGGTTGAAAGCTTTCACAATTTGCAGTTTAGTCACTTTGTTAATAACTTTCACCATTCTGACAATTAAGTAGGTATATTATGTGTTTTATTATTTCTAAACTTACTAGATTATTTTAGAAAGGTAGGGGACCCTAGAGCTGGCAACTGGGCAATTTCATTTTGACATTGCTAGAAATCAATCAAATAATATTTAAGAAATGCAACTTAAGAAAAAAGAACAGCCTGCTGGATGGCAAATCAATCCTGAATAGATTATAATTTGATTTGAAAATGATATTTTATAAATTTAATAACGTAAGAAATGCATTAATTTGTACTTTAAATGGTGTTTGTAGAAAAAATAGTGTATGTGCTAAAAGTGATTTAAATTTGTTCTCACAAAATAAAATGTCACTTTTAGCACTTATATCATAAATAACTATTAAGAAACAATTCAAAATTCAGTAAATATACCAATAATTTTTCTATAAAACATTGGTTGCCTGGTAAAATCACTGAGTTAATTAATTAAGAAAAATTTCTTTTAAAGTCAGTTTCATGAGGAATTATGATAAAAAGGTTACTGTTTTAAAGTATAAAAACCAATATCAATCTGATAATATTATATCAATAAATAGTTATGAAGACATTGCTCAATAATTGAAGTAGCTGAAACACAAATTAAAAAAGTTATTTGGCACAAGATACGCAAAAAATTAACATTTTCCGTTGTTAGCTAGAACACAATATAACGAAGATTGTAAAGTAGTGAAAAAAAAGATCAAGACTGGATTATAAAAATTGCCAAAAGTAGAGCAAAATATGGTAAATCATAATATACGTTTGGACTTAATTATGTGAAAATTTTACACACAAAATCATATTTGGGTTTCATAAAATCTAAACGATATCAAGATTCTGTAACCAATTTATTTTGTCGCATATTAAATGCGTTGCGTTTTCCATCGGCTGCAGTTCGCTTTTCAGATTTAAACCTAGTCAGGGGACAGGGCAAGGAATGTAAGGAGTTGCTGCTGTAAAACGTTGTATTTGCTTTTGAATTCCTAGGTCCGTGTAGGATCCGCTTAATAGCATTTAAAGAATTACAAGAGGTTTGTTTGTATGGCTGCTTTATTTATATACAAGGTGTCAATTTGAAATCGTACAATGTGTTACATCTCTGGAAGTAAAATTGAACTTTTCTAGATAACATTTCTATATCATGGAAGAATCGTCATGATTTAGAAGGCAACTTTTCCCATTCAGCCCCTTAGGCTGTAGGTGCCACAAGAAAAAAATTCCAAATAGTAACATGAATTTTGTGATACCTCATTGAAAAGCTTTTACTAAATCCTATTCAATACTAGCAAACATTTTTTTCCCGACTCATTTCAGGAAAATTAAATAATAAAACCCAAAAGGTTCTGAATTATTGTAATTTAAATTTAAAAACTTTAGTTTAAATGTTCAAAATGATTTCCATTATTTTCTAGCTAGGCAATAGAAAAATCTACTCTAACATTCTCTGTCAAGATTGGGGAAGGTTTGTTGCGGAATAGCTCGGAAATCCTGAACTATTCCTCGTCGCAGTTGTACGATGGGCTGAAGCTGAATTTTCTAGACAACAGATTTTAAGTGACCCCATAGAAAGAAGCCAAAGGGGTCAAAATCTGGATATCTTGGGGCCATTCTATTTTTCTGAAACGAGTTCGGGAAAAATGTTTGCTGTATTGAATAGCATTTTGTAAGAGCTCTTAAGGTCAATACTTCCAGAGACATATCACATTGTACGTTTTCTATGTTTTACTATTTCTATGGTCATTTTAACCATATAATTTTGTAAACACTCAGTACATTTAACACCAACTTTTACAGAGATTGGGTGGTAGTATCTAGATAGCCATTTTAATAAGTTTCATATTTTGCATTAATCAAAACTCAAAATGTCAGTTTTCAATATCACTTTCACTAAATTAACTAGAATACACAGCAACTTCAGTATAATAAGAAACATTTTAAGATCGTATAGTTCTAAAGAAAAGCGTATTAAAGTTACAGTATGTGGAGCTGGTGGTAATGTTGGGCAGCCGTTGTCTTTAATATTGAAGCAATCTCCATTAATAAACGAATTAGCGCTTTATGATGCAGATGGAATAAGTGGTTTCGGTATGGAATTAGGACATGTTGACACTAAATGTAAAGTGCTTGCATGCTCAGGAACAGATTCAGTCGGAGATGCATTTCAAAACTCAAACATAGTTGTAGTAGTGGCAGCTGCACCTAAGACTGCACATTTAGCACATAGTGCCATGTTTGAAGCTAACGCGAATATTATGAAAGAAATTGCCGAAAGTTTTGCAACACATTGTCCTAATGCCCTATTAGCAATAGCAACAAACCCAGTTAACAGTCTTGTACCTTTAGCAAGTGAAGTAATACGAAGCAATGGAAAATATGACCCTAAGACTGTATTTGGAATTACAGCTTTAGATGTTGTTCGAGCCAATACATTTGTGGCTGAAGTACAAGGTTTAGATCCGGAATCGGTTGTAGTACCAGTGATAGGAGGTTGTGTTGGCAAAACTATTATACCAGTGTTATCACATGCTAAACCATGCAGTAATTTTAGTAATGAACAATTAGAATGCCTAACTAAGAGCGTACAGAACGCACATTTTGACATAATTGAAATTAAAAATCAAAAAGGTGCTACATTATCTGCTGCTTTTGCTATAGCAAGATTTGTTTCATCATTAATTAAAGGCATTCACGGACAAAGAAATGTTGTTGAGTGTGCATATGTCAGATCTAAGGAACATCCTCATATTAAATATCTATCAACACCCTTATTACTTGGTCCAGGAGGAATTCTGAAAAACTTAGGAATCCCAGAGTTATCAGAATACGAGAACTGTCAGTTAGAAAATGCTATACAATTAATACTGGCTGATGTAAGACGAGGGGAATGCTTTGTAGGAGTAGTCGACCCACCACCTTGTGATCCATGCGACCCCGATCCGTTGGCATATCCTTGTCCACCTAACTGGTGTGCTAAGGACAGTGGTTGTCGATAGTAATTTCTTTTCATATGCTTTGTATATAAATAAATATAAAAATAAATCTATATTACTTAAGACTAATAAAATTTATAAAATGCAAAAGAAAACATTTGTACATGCTGTGATGATCATTGTTAAAAAATCTTCATTACTACGTTTCTAACAAATTAATGAAGATTTAATGGGTTTGTTTAAAAGCTCCTTTTGCATAGCATGCAAATTAATTTTTATATTGCAAATTTATACAGGTTTAGTGTAGTTAATACGCACACCAAATATTAAATAAAAATTTGGTACATTAGGGAAATATAATATAAAATAGTAAACTATAAACAGAAATATTTTAAAATATATTCAATTAAGGTTACCTAGGATTAACTAGGGTAAATGTAAAACGGCACACATTTCGGTAAATGTGAAATGCAGCTACAATTTTTGTTTTTCTACAAAAATAATATACAGGGTGAGTCACATAAATTGTAGCCCCTGGTAAACTAACACAGATACCCAACATACATATATTGTTTAAACAACTAAAGCCTGTTAATATTATTTGATTGTGGAAAGTGAATTTTTTATATTGGTGTGGCAGCTCACTGACGTAGGCTAAAGACAGAGAAGGCAATTTTGGACAGTTACTAAAACGATTGTTTAACATTTTAAAATTAATTACATAGAGTGCTAACAATATTCATATGGGATGTATGGTAATATGTATTGCAGTGTTAGTTTCCAGGGGCTAAAGGTTAAGTGGAGGATCCTGTATAAGAAGAAGAATACTAAAGCTAGCATGAAACGACACGGAATTTTGTACAAAATTCTGTAATTGTGTTTTTACAAATTTTCGTATCGCGTCAAGCAGAATTGTGTGTGCAAACTTTTGTATAAAATTCTGCAGATTCATGCTCTAAATATGCAGAATTTTGTACAAAATCGGCGTTATACCAGTGGCGGCTCGCGGGTGAAAAATCGGTGAAGTGCTATTATAATATCCCTAATAATAACAAATAGAAAAAATATAACATTTTTAATCTTTTCATAATGAGTTTTAATCTCTATCGGACTTCTTGATATAAATAACGCTAAAAGTTCTTTGAAATTTCCACGATTTGCTGGGTCACTGCTTTCGTCGTGTCCGCGAAACGCTAATTCTTGTTTGCTTCAATACAAAACTGTGTCTATAACTGTTTGGAAGAAAAGTCTATTTAATCGCACATTTTCATTAAATTGTGCTTTAAAAAGTCTCGCGTTTTCTTTTAAAGCATCGCCTATGGTGTTTTGATTTTTCTCAAAATTCGTTAACATCAAGGCACATTAAATGATCTTTAGAGTCGGCATGTTTATGTAACGCCCTTGTAATATTTCACAGATTTGCAAATCCCTTGCTGTTTCAGACCGACCGTTTTGTACAAAAGAGCAAGCACGGCCAACAAAATAATTTTTGTAGTATTGGGTTGCTACATAACCATTTGTATTAGGTCCTTATTTACAGTTAGACGAGGAATATCGTACTAGTTTAATAAACAACCTGTGACCTGAACCTTCTGAAATGCAAACTACAAAGAGATAGGTATACACAGTAGACAAGAAAATTCTGCTACGGAAAACATTAATAAAATACAAAAAATCCGGTCATTGCACTTTCAATGTTCAGAATATATAATATGTTACTAAAGACTAGTCAAACTCTACATAATATATCTAAATAGTTTAGTATGTGTTCTACTAATTTAAAATGTTTATTGCTAGTTTGAAATTATTACTTTTGAATTAAATCTTCTATTTTAAATTAAATTGTCTGTATAATGTAGTTGTGTTTCAGTGGCGTGCGGTGACTTTGGAAGTGAGGGATGCATTTGTATTAGGAAATTTTCAAATGGGGATAAGCGCATAAGCGGGGTCTGGGTCAGTTTGGTCAGTAGAAAGGGGGGCGTCCGGAAATTTTTTTGAAAAACGAGCTTCTAGAATGCAAATTTTAGCATATTTCTTGAAGTATTTTTGGCCTTAAAATAAGCATAAACCCGCCCGAAAAACTAAACTAAAAACAAAATAAAAACTTTCTCGATTGAATGCCTAACGCTAATTATTTATAGCGCACGTACCCCCATCAGGAAAGGAATTATTCAATAACTTATATCTCGAAACGTGACTTTGCAGAAGTAGATATTAGCGAAACGAAACCCTTCGCGACGCTGCGCTGGACTGTGGCAGTAGCTCAGAGAACTGCTGGATTCAATTTTCATATTGCATCCAGTCACGATACACATACACATACTCACATACAGTGTATGTGTATCGCGGATCTAGTGCATCGCGTCAGCTATTATGGTCGGCAGCAGTTTACTGCAGGCACATAGGCCTAATAAGGCGGATTCATTTATTGAATTGCATCCACTTGCACCATCATCTTGGGCCGCCCGGCGCCGTGCACCGGAGGAACGCTGATAAGCCTTGGATTCAGCGTACACAAGTGCATCCGCGTCGTTGCCAGCCATGGTACTTTATAAAAATGTACAGTATTTTGAAAAGTTGTAGAAATTCGAAAGCAAAACTTGGAAATTCACTTAAAATATGTACATTTAACTGCTAGCTGGAAATTTTAGGGGATGCATTGCTTCCCTTGCATCCATGGACCGCACGCCACTGTTGTGTTTTAATCTCCATAAAATACATTCAAGATAATTTTTTTATAAAGTAAATACATTTCAAATTGTATTCAAATTTTATTGTCTTTTGGCAAAAAATTGATGCTCGATTGTTTGCCATAATAATAAAACTTTCATACAATTAAATATGTATTTATCGATAAAAAATGATCTCTTATGTATTTACCCGCGATAATATTTCGGCTAATTTTTTTATATATGTCCTACATTTAATGATAATCCCAATATTAATTATTACAATCAATCAGTGTTTCTCTAGATTCCCTTATCATTTTTACTTCTCATTCAGGCCTAGCTTTCAATTTTAAATTGTTTCACACATTTTATTTGTATTTACTACTACCTATGGGTAATGGTTGTTGTCACTCATAAAATATTATAGAAACTAATACGTAATTCTATCATTAATAAAATTCTTAAAACACACTTACTGTTTCTGGATGATTTCTGTAAATGCTGATAGATAATAAATTATTTAAATAATCTTCTAGTTGTTTTATTCTATTGGGTAGTTGTTCAAAAGGAATTAGAATCTCTGGCTTCTTAGGAAATCTAAAAATAATAAACAGTTATAGAATACAATAGGGTTTGACGGTTTTTCAAAGCCGTTTTTTAAAATAAATTTGTCACATTTGAAAACCGGTTTTTAACAGGTTGACTGCCATGGCGGTCATATGAGAGGGCTGAGCCATTTTCCCCGGGTGCCACGGCGGTCATATATGACCGCTGCAACTAAATGTGTTCTGCTTGCCAGCGTTCGTTCGTAGAATTAGTTTATTAGTGTTACACGACCGCTCTGGCATCGTAGGCAAGGGTGATGCCACCAATTTTTATTAAACGTTTGTTCTTTGTTATAGAAATAATATAAATAAAATGAAAAAACTTGAACTTATTATTTATTGAATATTTATGGCTAAACAGACATGAATTTTTTTATAGGATTGTGCAAGTAGGTATCTATTTATTGTGTGACAAATTAAAACAGTCCAAGCAATAGTGGGGTTTATTTTCACAGTCATTACAGTATGTAGCGACTTTCTTTACTTGGTTTTTAGTCAATTTTCCTTTCATTTTTTGTTCATAGTATCTTCTGCAATATCTTCGCACTTTCACTAACAACCCTTCTTTTTTCAATAATTTGTGTATCCGCATTGATTTTCTTGGTCGTTCTTCGTTCGTGTCTCTTTCATGTAAATCAGAATTACGAGTTTTCAAATCTCCTGTCAAAAGTGTCCTGATGAGTTGTTCCCTGAATTTTTTTATTTTCATTTTTCTGCCTGCTAATTGATTGTAAATGATATGAGCATTTGCAAGGGTAGTTCCTAGTAAAAACTCGATGGCAAGCTTTCGGTACCATTTTATGGATTTTCTAAGGGGAGAACTGTAACTAGACATTTGATCGGGCAAATCTATTGATGATTTGCCCTCATTATATTCTATTATCGCCTTAGGTTTTTTTACTACGCCAGTTCTTCTTTGAACATCTACAGTCTCCGTCGTGTGTTTTGTTGATAAAAGAAGCACATCTCTTTTATCGCGCTATTTCATGATGCACACACCTTGTTCGTTTTCCAAGCCAAAGAATTCTCCTTTTTTGAGTTTTTTGTTAACCACTTCCTTCGGGTTCCCACGTCGATTTGATCTTAGTGTTCCTATATAATGTGTTTTGTTTTCGAGTAGTATGTTTGTGAGTTCCAGGCTAGTATAAAAGTTATCTGCAATAATAGTCCTTCCAGAATTTAACAAATCTTTAGATAAATTTGTTGGAACAGACGCGCTTCCCGTAACTTTCTCTTTCCCTGCATAAATTCTTATGTTCCAAGAATATCCATTGTCGCTGCAAAGCTTAAACAGTTTGACACCGTACTTGTGTTTTTTGGGGAATATATTGTTTGAAAAGGAGTCGTCCTTGGTAGGGAACAACCGACTCATCCATACAGAATGTCTTGCCAGGTGTGTATATGGCTTGGTAGTTTACAACAAGGTTTTCTAATAACGGCTGAATCTTGTGTAAACGGTCTCCTTCGGGATAAGTAGAGTTGTCAGAAAAATGCCATGTCCTCAGCAAAAGTTGGAATCTGTTTCTTGACATTATCTTGGGAATAATACTATTCTTGAACAGCTCATCCTGACTCCAATATAGCTCGAGTGAAGGCATTTTCACCATGCCCATGTAGGCAATAATTCCAAGAAACCTTAACATTTCTGATCTGTTTGTAGGAACCCACTGATGAAGTATAGATTCCTTACTGACGTCCTCGTTTTCAGTAAAATCTGAGTTGCGTAGAGATTTGTTTGTGTCACCATTTCGTCAATAATTTGGTTATCCAAAAATGCACTGTAGCAACTATACGGCGTTAAATTATTGACAAGAACGGCAGCGTAGTTCGGTGCCAAACCATCTGCAGCAGAATAGTTGAAATTCTTATGATTTCCTACAGGCTGTGTCCATACGTCACCTGTAGTTTTATCGTCTCTTGAGCGTTTATTTGACACTCCATTAGATTCGCAGGTTTTCATCAATTCTTCATCAACATGGAAAGCTTCTTGAAACTCTTCCTCAGTAATATATTGATCTTCATCTTCAACTACATGGTTTCTGTTAGTATCAGGTTCACAAGCCACATTTGTGTACAGAGTTTTTGAACAACATGGTCTTTCTTCATCCACAGGAGGTATTTTTTCATACCTCGCTGCAACTTGAACATTTGGATACCGTTTACGGCCTCTTTTATAGGCAGTTTCAGCGTCGGAATCAGAACTTGTACTAACAACCTCTTCATCGCTAGATGGTAATACACAGGATCACAATCAGAGTCGTCAAATTCATCCGAATTTTCATCATCTGAAAAATGCAGATGGAAACGGTGAACAAAAGTAAGTATAGAATATAACAATGTGTAAGCGTTGGCGGAAGAAAAAAACACAAATTTTACTGGATAATATTTTCTTATCTTACCTGTTTTTTTTTGCCCTAAAGCCAATTCCTATATTTTTCTTGACCGGTCACTCATTTTCACTACTAGTAGCGTCAATCTGCCACAAACGAATGCACATGTGCATATATTCGAGACAACGCTAAGCAAGTTGTAACTTGCATGCTGCACGACCGCTGGTGTGACCGCTCCGGCAATGAGGAGATAATCATGCCGCCGGTGCCAAAGGGGTCATATGTGACCGCTGCACATTTTTCAGTTTTTCAGGTATTGTTTTTGAAAACATTTAATTTTTTTGCTACGAAGGCTTTCAGAAGCATAGCATTAATTGAAATTTAGCTTTGGCGCCAGGGGAAATTTTGATGAAATTTTCGTGGCAGTCAACCTGTTAAATTAAGAAAACCGGTTTAAAAGAATCCAAATTATTATGTAAAAATTAATTTTTAACTTATTTGATTTGCTATTCATTCTATGCAACGGGCAGCAGACACATTTTTTCAACGTTGCGAGTTGCGTTGGCCAGTTCTGGACTTTTGGAATTTCATAAAGTCTTGGGACCGATTCGTCTAGCAGCTGAAGGCTTAGGGCGACGAGATGCCAATTTATTAACAAGTGAAGGGATATTTGAATTTCTGTTAAATGAATTAAAAAATTTAAACACTGAAATAAGTTTGAAGTGATTATATGCTTTAGAAGAACGAATTCAAGAAAGAAGTCAAGTAGAATTAGCAACTCTTTTGCTGTATTTGCAAAATCCACAAAACATTTCCAGTTCAGCAAAGAAATCTAGTGTACTTTCTTTAGCTTCAAAAACCGTGTCATAAAGACCATTAAATATATATTAAATTTTATTTGCTTCAGAAGCTTGGTTACGACATCTTCTATAAGCTTTTCAAAATGTAATGTAATGTAAGTTTTGTGGGCTTTCAAAGGCTTATTTTTTAAGAAATAAAGGTACAATTTATGTATCAATATAAAATCACTTTTACTTACATTAAAATACAGAATCAAAAATACAGTTATGTGGTCAGAAGTGATACACATTCACTGCAGGCATATTCATACTCAGTTTATGTTGCATACAACATAGCTTCGATACTCTGGTAGTGTAAACTCAAAAATAAGGAAAATATCTGCCTAAATGCTAGTACATTTGATGGTGCAATACTACATTTTAGTATTTAATAATAATAAGAAATACTAATATGAAATATGTCCTGGAAATTTAAAATATTTTAGGTTTTATTTTATATGGCTTATCTACAGCTAAGTAACCTTGTTGTTATTTAGAATGCTAATATTTGTTGCTTTTGTATGGGATTTACTAGAAAACGATAGTTTGTGTTTCTTATTTATATGAATTTTATTATTTGTTCATAGGGCTATGTTGTAATACCTGTGTATTGTTTGTCTTGAAAATTATTACTATTTTCAATGTTTATTTTCTTTTTTGTTTGGAATATTTTACCTATATGACATCCATGTCTAATTGTAATCGTATTTGAAAGTTTAATATTATTTAATAAAATTAGCAATTGGTTAGAAAACTTTGATTTGTGTTTGTACTTTCATTATTTTGAATTAACTAATTTTTACAATCCTCTGTACCATGTCTTTTTTCTTTCCTTTTTGTAATATTTTATTTTTGTCAATATTTTAATTGACTTATCTTATCTACATCTACAATTAATCCTATTTAGAATTTTCATTTTATTCAATAATTTTAGTCATTTATTATAAAACTTTTGTTCGCGTATTTTTACGTGTAGCTTGATGTTTTTATAGTTATGGATTCAGTGTCCTTAAACTTAATACTTTTTCTTTTGTACATTAGGCTTTTCTGTTGTGAACTTGGTAAACTAATTTATAATCAGCACGATACCAGTTTACCGAATATCGAGATTATTATTGGAAGTATGGGAAAATTCAGGCAGAGATTTACTTATTTTTTTAAAATGGTACTGAGCTTCATTTTTGATAGTTTATTGAGTACTCACCTTGGTAAAGAGCCTTTGCGTTTGCCGGGTTTGCTTCGTACAGCATTGTTCTTAAACGTATCTCTACGTTGTCGATGTGTCTTGGTAGGAAATGGAATATTCAATGATGTTCTGAACAAAATAAGCTGTTGGTGGAGATGTTGGATATGTTTATAACGTTTTTTAACTTGCCATGTAAAGTTGCCATGTGTGAAATTAATAGTATATCTACAATTTTTTAAAAATAATTTGTTACAAGCACATTCCAAAATGCAACGTTATTTAGCTTACAAGTTAGGATTAATAAAATGTGTGGTTAAGTTTCTTTCGTTATCGGTAATTGTGACATGGATATCAACACCAGGGATGAAAACATTTCTATGAAATGATTTGAATTTTATAGAACGTTGGTGGACAGCATTAAATGATATTCTATCTGATGTAGAGACTAGAACAAATAAAATTGATTGTGTAAATATGCGTGAACTAAATTAGCATTAAGCTATGTTAACACACCGTAATCCCCTTCATCTTGATTTTCCACAACTACAGGGGTTCCTTCAACCGATATAATGGTAAGGGTATGTGGAAAACCCAATTCATCATCAAAATCATCATCGCTGGGTGTTGTAGGTTTCTGTGTTATTGTGATTTCTTCAACAGTGTTAAAACCATTGCTGGTTGAATCCATACTAAAAAATCTAAATAGAATACTGATAAGCTGCTTTATTTGATTACCACTTCTGTTAAACGTGATAAAATATAACCATAACCTTAAAGCAAATGTTGGAATAAGCACTTGGTACTTACATTCTTAAGTTTGAATAAACTCAGCACTTTAATGTGTAATTATTAAATATTATGTAATCAACTTGATGTATTTATAAAATCCCCGATTCATACTGAATCGATTGTATGATTTTTCAAAGATAATAAGATAAGCTATTCATAGAATTAAAAATGAGTAATTATTGATTACATTTACACTGCACCAACACCAGATTTTTACTTTTGCCATACACACATAACTTCAGGTTAAAAAAAAAACTTTAAATAAAACCGTAATTGTAAAAGAAAGTTTATTTATTTTACAGTTGCACCATATTTGGGACAGTCATGTTGATGATGTAGTGCATTTGTACTACTATCGTACCACTTGTTGCAATGGTAGTTCATTTGTTACTGGAAAGATCGTTCGGAAGGCACCTATAGTAATTTACAAATATAATTCGCCTCTAACGGTCCTTTATGAATAAGGCGCCGAACAGGCCATGTATATTTTTCTTCAATATAAAACCATTATTAATACATACTTATTTTTCTCTTATAAACTGTTTTAAATCGGTTTTTTAATATCTAATAGAGAATGTCGTTCCGATGCGTGTTAGTATACAGGGTGTCAATTTCAAAAGATATAAGTGCTTTATCTGTGGAAGTAAAAGAGGCATTAAACATTTCTAGAAACCGTTTCCATAACATGGAGGGGCAATTATTATGTCCCATAAGATAAGGTAACCTTCAGCATTCATCCCCTTAGGCTTACGTACCCCAACAAATATTTTTCAAATGGTAACACCCACCTTGTAACACCTTATTGAAAAGCTCTTACAAAATGCTATTCACTAGCAGCAATTCTTTTTCGGGAATATTGATGTTTAAAATTTCTTGTAGTCCTCAAAGATAAACTTCGCTCAACGTTAACATATAAGTACCATCGTGATCGAAAAAAACTAGAACAGTCGCACGCTAGTGAAAGTTAATTTTTCTCAATTTTGGCTTTGTAAACGGGATGCTGATTAAAGATGATATGATTCATGTCAAGCGGACGTTATTATCACCATGGTTATCCGCAATTATTGTGAATATGATTTACAAAGCTAAATTTTTGATGTCCTAGTTTTTTTCGATCACGATGGTACATTTGCAGGCCATTTAAAGCTTGAATTCTAAAGTTTTAAAACTTAAGTAAGTGGCCAGTTTTTGTAGCAGTTTTAATTGCAAAATGTTTGTATGCCCTAAAACTCTAATATTGAAGGAAAATTAAATAACTTAACGTTTAGTTCAAGTGGTTTTTGTGTAAACAGATGAAAAAATTTGTAAAAACTACCGATTTTCATTAGAGATCTTTGAGATATTGCAGTTTTAAAATACCACCAAATAATATATCTAAACCGTTTCCGGTTGAGATTCTTCGAAAATTGAATTTTCTAGATACCGTTATACAGGGTGCGGCAACATAACTTCCTTTTTTCAAAACGCAATAAAACCCATTTTATGAATCAGAAATTTTTTATTTTCTTTTTATAATGTAGGTACATATCTAAAGTTTAGTTTTACACAGTTTTGAAAATCATATCAGGAAGGTGACGCTCCCCATTGTCCATACACTGAAGAAGCCGATTTCTGGCGTTTGTCATGGCCCTTACCAGCATAGCAGCGGGCATGTTGGCAATTTCTGTCCGGATGTTGGCCTTCAGGTCTTGTAGGGTTGGACGGTTGACATAAACACGGGATTTCAAAAAACCCCACAAAAAAATCGCAAGAGGCCCAATCTGGGGAGCGGACTGGCCACTCCAAATCGCCCCTTATTGGGATGAGGCGCTCCGGGAAGTGTTCCCTCAAAACAGCCATCCATATCCTTGAATTGTGAGCCGTTGCTCCGTCCTGTTGGAACCAAATGTCCCCTAAGTCCAACTCGCCAAGTTGTGGAAAAACATACCTCCAACATGTTCACATACTGGTCTGAATTCACTGTCACTGTGACATCATTTTCTTCAAAAAACCAGGGCCCAACAATCCCAGCTGAGGAAATTCCACATCACACTGTGACCTTAGGTGAATGCAAAGGCCTTTGATGCAATTGTCGGGGATTGGTGTCAACCCAGTAGCTCATGTTATGTTTGTTGACGCATCCGCTTAAATGAAAATGGGCTTCATCGCTGAAAAAAACAATTGCGTCCTCAGGAACGTTTTCGAGAACCGCCTCACATGCGTTCCTCCGAGAATTGAAGTCGCGTTCGGAGAGTTCCTGCACAATCGCCAACTTGTGTGGATGGTAATCAAGGTCATCGTGAAGAATTCGCCTCACTGAACGATCGGAAAGTCCAACGGCAGACGCATGTTTGCGCGCAGAACTCCGTGGGGATCGCAAAATTAAAGCGCTGACTGCCTCAATGTTCTCAGGTGATCTGATCGGCCGGGGAACTCCAGTTCTTCGTCTTGTCGTACTCGCTGTTTGTCTGAACGTAGTGACCCATGTAGCAATTGATTTCTGGTTCGGGTCAGGGCCCAACGGGGCTACATTGAAGCGATTTTGGAAGGCGCGATCACAGAACATCCGTTCGAAAAGTAGGCCTCGACGGCAAACGCACGCTCCTCACTGTTCCAACGCATGATGATGATGACCGGGGTAGGAAACAAAACTTTAGAACCACGCCTGTCAAATGATACTACTCCCGCCCCGCTACGACCTCTACAGCCTGAATGGCACGCATTTCAAAAAAGGAAGTTATGTTGCCGCACGCTGTAATAGGTATTTTATTATAATTAAGAAAGGTCTTTCACAGATACAATGAATACAAAAAATCTTCTTCCCAGTTGAGAACTTTCGTAAACCATTTCTGCAAAACCTACGCTGTTTATAACTGTTACTCCCTGATAACCATAAACGCAAAAAAATATTTAAAAAGGCCTGAAAACTGCTTATAAATGATATTTTTCTACAATCGATATCCAAAGTAGGCATTTGCGCTCGTATTTGACAACGCAAACGTCATCTTTTTCGATGAATGTCACTTTGTCGCTTATAAGCGACTAAATAAAAAAAAACGCTCGCTCTCCCAATTATTAACTATAAATCAAATATGCATTGCTCAGAGTATCCAATGTCAACAAGTAAATGACATCTTCCATTTGAGTGAAAAATTTCCTAAATAATAATCGTATGTGAGCGTGAAGCAGCAAAAATGGAAGAAGAAAATGATTGTAGTGATTTTTCATGTACACCACCTGAAATTGCAAGCGCCGCTAAAGTCGCGACTTTAAACCTATTGCCAGAAAAGTCGCGGGGGAAGTATGAAAAGCAGTACGAACTCTTCATCACATGGTGTAATTCAAGGAAAGTTAGAAGGTACACTGAAAACGTAATGATGGCTTACTTTAGCGAAAAAGCTAAAACTATGAATTCTGCTACACTTTGGTCGGTGTACTCAATGCTACGATCTGTATTAACTGTAAGAAACAATATTGACATCAGCCAATATACGAAGTTAATCGCATACCTAAAACGCCAATCTGTAGGATACAAACCAAAAAAATCAAGAACTTTCACCAAAGAAGAATTGTTCAAATTCCTCTATGAAGCGCCAGATGAAATATTTTTAATGAAAAAGGTAAATAACACTACTCATTACTCTGTAAATATTAATAAGCTATTTTATTGACAGGTAGTATTAATTATGGGAGTTTTCGGTGCATGTAGACGAGATGAACTTGTGAAAATGACCATAGAAGACATTGAATACAAAGATTCGCTATTAATAGTAAAAATTCCTGACTCAAAAACAAGAAAAAGTCGTGTCTTTACTGTTACTAATAGTGAAGAACTTGATTTTTTATCATTCTACAGAAGGTATGTTGCGTTGAGACCATCAGATTACGACACCCCATATCGTCTATTTCTACGATATTGTAACGGAAAATGCTCTAAACAAGTGGTGGGAATGAATATAATTGGAAAAATACCCTGTGAAATCGCCCAGTATTTGAATTTATCAGATTATAAATTATATACAGGTCACAGTTTTCGTCGCACGTCAGCTACTCTTCTAATTAATGGAGGAGGTGATATCATCCAACTGAAACGTCATGGAGGTTGGAAAAGTTCTTCTACAGCCGAGGGATACATTGAAGAAAGCATTAATAATAAAATTGAAACGGCACAGAAAATCTTGGGTAAAGGTGAATCATCTAAAGTGCAAATTGTTGAATCAGTAACAATGGCGGAACATACAATTTCAAACTCATCTAGACTTTCTTCATCGTCTGGAATTGTCATAAAAAATTGTAAGAACTGTACTTTTAATTTTCATTCCTCAAATTAAATAAATTTTTGGAAATATGTGAACTCTCGATTGTAGAAAAAATCTTGTGTGTAATTCGAGCGCAAATTCATTGTCGATTTCAAGAGATTGCCGCGCTCCTTCGTCGCGCGGCAACTGTCTCTTTCAATAGACAATATATCATTTTGCGCTCTTAATACACAAATAGCTATACCAGCGGTTTATGATCTATTACCAAATAAAAGCTTTGCTACATATTCAGCTGTGCTTCAAACATTAAAAAGCCTTAAACCAGGTAAGAACTGTATAACGAATTGGTCAGGTAATATTCTAATATGTAATTATGTATTTACAGGTATGAAACCGCAGTCGATTATGTTAGACTTTGAAGTGGCAGCTATAAAAGCCTTCAACACTGAGTTTAATGGAATTACAATATGAGGGAGCTTTTTCCACATGAGCCAATGTATCTGGAGAAGGATACAGAGAGAAGATGAAATTCGCGTTAATTACACGAATTTGGAACCAGATAACGAATGGGACCTTAACATACGAAAATTACTAGCCCTTGCATTTGTACCAATAGCAGATGTTATACCAGCATTTGAAGAGCTTCTTCAGACTGACTTTTATTCCGTTAATGAAGAATTCCTTGATGCCTTAATTAATTATTTTGAGGAAACATGAATTGACAGGCGTTTGCGTAACGGAAATAGACGAAGTCCAAAGTTTGATATTGCTTTATGGAACCAACACAATGCCTGTAATTACGATCTTCCTCGCACCAACAACGCCGTAGAAGGCTGGCATGGTGCGTTTTCATCACTAATGAGTGCCTGCCATCCAACTATATGGAAGTTTATAGACGTTTTAAAAAAGGAGCAAAGTTTAAATGAACTTAAAATTGAGGAATATATTGCGGGACAACGGCCCCCACACGCTAGATAAAAAAACCGAAAAGTGGCAGAGAGGATAAAAAATATCGTCGAAAATTAAGAAACTCTTACACTCCAGGACTACCTACGTGGAATAGCTCACAATTTCAGGCTTCAAGCTTACATGTAATAATTGTAAAGGTATTATTTTTTAAATTGTAGCTACGTATTTTTAAAATTTGGAAGTAAAATAACTGTAAATTTATTGTTAATAAACAAATATTAAAATTTTATCATCATTTTATCGTACAGTGTACAATTATAAATTAAAGTCATAATTAAAATATTTCTATTTGATTATTTAATTACTAAATAAGAAAAACACGCGTCATTTAATGCATGCGACATTGAGTCCACGCGACATTTTGTCTATGCGGTTTTCCGGCTGCGACATTCTGTCCAGCATCCAAAAACCATATCTACTACCTCTTCCACAGAATACGTAATCGGGGCCATGACGACAAATACGAAAAACGTCTAATTAAACTGTCCAGAAACAAGGTACATATCCTGTAGTAAAATTCAGTGTCTATCTCCGAAACTATGTATTTGCGAATGTATGTTTAGTAGGACTTTTTTGCTTGTTGTTGATCCAAGAATACCCTGGTGAAGTATTATGCACTAAAGCTATAACACCTTATATACTGGTAAATAGAGTTTACGAGTGATATTTTTTTATTATCTCATACTTTCAGATGCTGTTCGAGTTGTGTATATTTAAAAGACGATTACGGAGTTGTTGCTAAAAAATTTCCGCAACCAAACATACCTATACAAGCTTTTTACGAAATTGGCGATGATTTTCAGCGGAAGGTCTTTGGCTACTAATCTGTGGCAAAACTGGAAGAAAGGGCCATGTTCTGTCTATTTTCAAAATGACAGTTTCATTTCAGTTATTATGACAGTTTAATTGTTAGTGTGAAGGTTGAAAGAGGAGGTTTGCACAAATAAAACAACGCTTTATCCAACACCAGAATATAAAAGTTTATTAGCATACTTTGAAAACTTAAGCACTAATTATCTTTAAACATGTAAGTATGTGTATTAACGAAATTACAGATAATACAGTTACTACACAAAGAAATAAAATTCAATTTTGTTTATAGTAATATAACAACTATTAAAATCCTTACAGCAAAAGGTAGAAAGGGCATTGAATATATATATTGCATATGAATATTAAAATATAATTGATATATTAGATTAGTATTTTGGTAATTATGTTCCTTTACGCTAACGTTGATTAAAGCAAAAAATCATATACCAATATACAAGGTGTCCTAAAATTGTGTACCCAAAACTATACCGAGGGGTAGGAAATTAAACAATAATTAGTGGTTTCCTTAATACATTTATGGTCTAAATAGCTTCGTTAAGAAGTTATAGCACCATGAATGCTTTTTAGACACGAGAGGACAGCAGTGTATCATATGCAAAACGTCAGACCGAAACAAGAAGACTTATTTTTTGTATTTCTACATTCGAATCTGAATTTTACGTTTGAAAATGACTTTGAAAATCCTATTCGTTAAAAAAATAGGGGTTGTAGTCATCCTCAACGCACCAAAACTACGTCAAAGAAAAGAAATTCCTGACACTTAGCTATGCTAAAATGTAAGGGTTTCCTAAGATAGTAAACACTAAAAAATGAAACTTATTACTTTTGCGCGTTTTGGTAATATTTAGAAAAAATCTTCTTCAGGGTATCCCCTTTAGGGGGCTCTAACTACTTAACGACAAATTTTTTAAGAAAACCCTAATTTGATTTTAGAAGTAAGTGATCAGATGAAATAAAGAAGGCAATGGGAAGAAGACAACTAGAGGACGATGAAGTGATGAGTAGAAAACAGGGCGCTTAGGATGCGAGAAACGACCAGAAGGGCTGTAAAACTCGCGTTTATATATATATATATACATATATATTTTTTCTACTCCTCAGTTTAGTTTTGGGAACATAATTTTGGGACACCTTGTATATCAGTTTCAATATTATAAGCAGCGGCTGCATTACTACATTAAATCTTATGAATTTTAAAATTAATATTTAGGCATTACTTTTGAAATGGCGGAAGATATGGATTTTCCCACCTCTTTAAGTATGTTTCTATTTTTCTTCATGTGATGTTTGACGTTAACCTCTCTTTCGGTGTAGTTTTCATTGCTTTTTGCGCGGTTTTGTTTATCGAACAATTCTTTAACTTTGG